>CAUYRT010102502.1:0-12535 GCA_963574885.1 Lepilemur ruficaudatus
TTTTCTATATATTTTTAGTTGGCCAATTAATTTCTTTCTATTTTTAGTAGAGACGGGGAGTCGATCTTGGTCAGGCTGGTTTTGAACTCCTGACCTTGAGTGATCTGCCCGCCTTGGCCTCCCAGAGTGCTAGGATTACAGCTGTGAGCCACCGAGCCCTGCCTGTTTATTTTTTTGATTGTAATGATGGTTTCAAGGGTATATACATAAGTCCAAACTTATCAAATTGTACACTTTAATTATATGCAAAAAAGGAAAAAAAAGTTAGGATTTGTAAGGCTGAGTAATAGGTGCACAGGTTTTTATGCTATTCTGTTATGTGTTTGCTATACTTAATGCAAAATATTTTAATTTAATTTAAAAAAAGAAAACTAGATTTCCACACTTCAGTTAATTGATTTAATAAAGTAGTAGAAACAAGTTTCATGAAAATAGAGCCCTTGTCTGTTTATTGACTATTGCTTCCTCAGTTCTCAGAATAGTGCCTAGAAGCATTCATCATATACTCCAAAAATATTTAATAAATAATAAATAAATTCAATTTATCCATAGCTACTGGTTATTTTCTTATTTTAAAGAAGCTTCCAATTCCTTTCCATGAAGCTTGGAAGTTATTAACAATTTTAGAGTGACAGCCCACACTCTGGAGGGTGGTTTTGGCAATCAGAAACCTTGAAGTGTCTTAGTCTTTTTATGGAGATGTAGGGCTTGTATTCAGCAAGTGTGCAGCAGGCAAACCTCTATCAGTTCTTGACAGGTGACACCCTCTTCGATTATTGCACACTGATTGGTCAGTGTCTGTGCCACACTGGTTGTAAATTATTTTGAATATTACCCCTTGTAAATGTCATCACACTAATATTTTTTGGGTTAAAGTGTTGCCTGACGTCACATATTCCTCCAGCAGGCTTTTATTAAGTTCAGTATGGGCATCCTTTGGCATTAGTTCTGCATCTAACTCCTTTATTCTCCCCTAACCCACACTGTGTCACTGGGTAAGACTTATAAAATAGATTAGAGAAGCCTGGGTCATGTATCGAAACTTTGGCCTCAGTTTATCTGCTGAATCTCTGCCATGGACATGCAACAGATTGCCTGTCAATGTTCCAGGATTAGACATTTTTTTTAAGGGAAATCGCTGGCTTTGGAGGTGGCTCTCTTTGGAAGACAAAGTGAGTACTACCAAAAAAAGCACATTAATAAACGTTTATTGAACTGTATTAAATTTAATTGAAATTAATTGAATTTGGATGGTGGCTACAATTGCAACTGCTCCCACTTCTTGACTGAATTCCAGTTTTGGTTTAGAACCTCTCTTGGGCAAGAACTAGAGAAATGGAAAATCTTCAATGTCACCTTCAAAGTTGAATTAATTTACATTAAAAAAATAATTGGGTAACATTGCTGATTAAATATTTGCCACAACTTCCTTTTAAAAGACAATAATTTCAACCAAATAAGACAGGTTCTTTTTTTTTTTTTTTTTAGAGACAGAGTTTTGCTATTACCCAGGTTGGAGTGCAAGTCAATGTAACCTGAAAATCCTGGGCTCAAGGTATCTTCAGACCTCAGCCTCCAAACACCTAGGACTATAGGCACATGACACCACACCCAGCTAACTTTTCTTAATTTTTAGAGACAGGGTCTCACTGTTGCCCAGGCTGGTCTCAAACTCAAGCAATCCTCTGGCCTTGGCCTCCCAAAGCACTGGGATTATAGGCTTGAGCCACCATGCCTGGCCAACAGGTTCTTCTTTAAACAGGTAAGTTTATTCTATCCTTTTTTGGGGTATTTTTCAGTTTTTTCACAATCAAACTTTACTCTTCACTTTTGAATTATCAGAATTTTTTTTGGTCATTATTTAAAAGATAGAAGTTCTCTGTAATGTTACAGTATTTGGAATTATGTATGTCTATATTCTTACTTTCATAATTAATAAATCATAGATTTATAGATTCTCTTAAAAATTTATGTAAGTTGTTTTCAAACTTTTTAAAAACCAAAGTTTCCTTTTTAAAACAAATATTTTATAAAGCCCCTTTATTATGTAAAATGTACCTTCACATATAATTTTTAAAACATATACTATATGAACTAGAATATTAAAGGAGAAATAAAAGAAGAGTAATTAAATATTAGATAATAGGGGCACAACATATTGGGCATAACTATATTAGAAGACCTAATGAAGTGATGATATTCTTCTACCTACATATAAATAAACTAGAATTTAAGGTAAGTTAGACCAATATTCAAATAACTATTGAAATAGCGTTTTTATATTATACATTTTGAAATAAGAATCCCTGCAAGTGCAACTACAAACGCAAACTGATACAAGTAGGTAGTGTTGGTGATTCAAATAGAATGAGTCCCATGGCTTCCAGAGACATAATTTTGGTAAAGGTTTGAACAAAACAATATATATTCTTTCTAACAAATAGTGTAGCTATAATCCTTGAAAATTCAATGTGTAATAAAACCATACTATAAGTAATTGGAGTTTAAATGTAAAATGGAGTTATTTCTAGGCTTAGAACTTCAAGTTTTTGTCTACAAGAATGCCTAGATGGATATTTCAAAGTCATGTGGGATGTAGAAAAATTCTGCATTGTATGGGATTGCCCCTGTAATTACAGGACGTCTAATATCCCTGGCCTCTACCCACTAAATGCAAGTAGCTCTCCCCAATTATTGTGACAACAGAAAATGCCTCCAGAAATATCCCAAATGCCCACTAGGGGCAGTGCCATCCTGTTGAGAACCACTGGTCTGTATAATCTGTTCCTGTCTTGCCAATTTTACCTCTACTTTAGTTTGGATCTTTGTCATCTCTCACTTGGACTTCCCAAATATTCTCTGTTCTCAGTCTTCTCTGCCTATAAGTCACCCTTTAAATAGATAACAGATATGATGTTTCTAAAATGCACTTGTGATCATGTCATTCCTAAACCTTGCCTTAAAACCTTCATTGGCTCCCCAGCACTAAAGGGTAAGACAAACCTTTTAGACTGGAGGTTAGTAATCTGATCCCATCATACTTCAAATCTGACCTTGGACCACTTCCTCCTATGTATACTGTGTATTCTTCCCTATGTAGTCTCTAAAACTAAACAAATACTGTTTTTTTTAACCAACTTGATAATCTTGTCTGCCAAACTTTTACTAATATAGTCATCCCTCAGTATCTGTGGGGGATTGGTTCCAGGAGCCCTGTGGATACCAAACTCTACAAACGCTCAAGTCCCCTATATAAAATGGCATAGTATTTGCATATCACCTATGCACATCCTCCCATATACTTTAAATCATGCCTAGATTATTACATACCTAATGCAGTGTAAATGCTATATAAAATAGCTGTTTTACTGTATTTTTTATTTGTAACATTTTTATTGTCATACTGTTATTTTTTTTATTGGTTTGCTTCCAAATATTTTCAATCTGCAGTTGGTTGAATCCATGGGTGTGGAACCTGAGGATATGGACTGACCGTACTTCAAAATGCAACTCAGGCATTGCTGCCCCAGTGAACCTTTCTGCAATCTCCCCACTCCGTCTCAACGTTGGCACCTACCATATGCTTTGTAACTGTTAGTCTGCTCTCCCATTAGACTGCAAGTTTTCTGAGGGCAAGGATTTTTATCCTACCTATCTTTGTATCCCACATGCATCAAATGGTGGATGGCATATAGCGAAGTCTTGAAAAGGGTTTATGGAATTAAAGTTGAGTGATCCTGTAACGTTGGCTATTTGGAGAGTTCTACACATTACTGTGTACAGTCATTCCCTCAGTATTCTCAGGGGATTGGTTCCAGGATTCCTGTGGATACCAAAATCCAAGGATGTTCAAGTTCCCTTATGTAAAATGGCTTTTTATACCTACCTTATTCCTTGCCTAATTAGGATTTAGCAGCAATATTTCAATCATTTACTAATGGCTCTCCTTTGGGTCAGTAGAAGAAAAATGGTTCCTATAGAAACAATCTTCTAAATAAATGATAGTACAGAGACATTTTCCTGGAGGCTACAAAGTGACCTATTGAAATACACTAAATTGGTTCTTCTCTGTCAGGAGATTCAGATCCTTCCTTTATTTCATTTTGAAATAGAAGCATAAATGGGGAAAAATGTGCTCTGAAATCCTCTGCCATGTTTTAGAGCATGTAAATAGCATCAAGCACAAAAAAATTTCAAGCTGTCAAGAGTAAAGAAAGTATGATAATTTGGGATAATTAAATGCTTAAGACAATCAAAATAGAACTGATCCTAGTAAGCTTTTCTCACTTGAAGGAAACTTCTTTAAAAAGTAGTTACTGATCTCAATGTCTTTCAATAGGACTGTTAAAAAATTGTGATATAACAATCCACAGTTTGGAATATTTTGCAGTCTTTAAAAAAGAAGAAAGCATACCTATGTGTATGGACATGGAAGGATATATGGTTGTTTTGAAAAAATAAAAACTGTAAGTAATTCGTATACTATGATCCCATTCACATAAAAATAGCAGAAACAGAAGCAAAACATATACAAAGAGAGAGGGCACCGAAAAGATGCACATACCAAACTGTATTCAATTCTGCATTGAAAGCTTTTGCTTCTGTGTCTATTTCTTCTACCAGATTATAAATTTCTTTCTTGCCAGATCAAATATAGGACACTCAATTAAATTTGAATTTCAACTGTAAACATTTTTCAGTGTATTTCCCAAATGTTACATGGGACATCCTTATACTAAAAAATTTATTCATTTTTCATCTGAAATTCAAGTTTAACTGGGTGCCTCATATTTTTATTTGCCAAATCTGGCAAGTACTTTAGGGAGACCTTAAATTATTCATCCTTGTAATCCTATCAATAATATAGTTACAGAGATATAACGGGTCACAAGAAATGGCAGGAGGGAGAGTAATTAAGAAGAGAACAATAATAACAGGTGATTTTGCTAAGTGTGTTACACAGATCATCTCAATTCTCACGGAAATGCTTTGAAATTTTATGAGTGGTCCGATTTTACAGATTAAGAAACAAAGTATACAGAAAACACACAGCAAGCAAACGTTGGCACTAGAAATGACCCTAAGTTTCTGGGTCCCTTTCCAGCAGCCATAACCAATTTTCAGCTGCAGGAAAGTAGAAAGGTATGAGAAATAAAAAGAGAAAGAATGAGGGGTGAGGCTTCCATTCTGCCTAAATGGAACAGAGCAGAACATTGCACAAACCCCTTAATCTCGCCTAGAGGCAGAATGTGTGATGTACTGTATGGGAGGCAGGCAAATCTGGACCTAGTTCCCACCTCCATCACTCATTTGAACAAGTTATATAATTTAATTTTACATCAATTTTCTCATTTGTGAAACTGGAATGATAAGACCTAACCTGAGTACTGATGTGGAGGATAAATGAGATAATTTCTGTAAAGTGACCAGCACAGAGCTTGGAAGGAGAAGATAGTCAATGCTCAAAGCCCCAGTTTCTTCATGTGTAAAACAGAATGACAACAACAATAACAAGGCAATAATATTAATGATATCTATCTTGCCTCTGAGTTGTTTGGAGGAGCAGATGAGAATATATATTAATTATCTTTCTAAATTTCTAAAGTACATCTCACCCTCCTAACAGCAGTTGCTCTTTTAGGTCAGAACCAGAGTTAGTATTATGCCAGAACATTACTATAGTTTCTTCCAATGAGTAATTAACTTTATTTCTAAACTTATCCTACAGTAAAACTAACTCTTTTTGTTGTATAAAGTTCTGTGAGTTTTAACACTTGTATAGATTTATATAACCACCACCACAATCGGAATACAGAACATGACTACAGCTTTGGGATTCTTTTTCCAAAGTGTTTCACATTCATGCTTCAAAACACTTTTAAAAATAAGAAGAGACTTAGACAGAAGTGTCGAAGATGCAAAGTAATGAAACTGGCTCTTTTGCACAAATCTCTGCAGCCTCCAGGACCCTCCAGCTTTTGTCTGGGCCATTTTTGCTGTTGGCTCTGCAGACTTATCTTTCTTCAAAGGCAATCAGGCATCTATCCGACAGTTGGGGCCTTTCCTCACACTAAAGGCACATGTCCCAGGCACAAACTTCAGCATCCTTTATTTGATCCTTTTTATATGACCAGATCTTAATTTTCCTAACCTTGTTTTCTCTAATTGCTATTTTCCCTCTAAAACGAAGCAGCTTGGAATAACCTTCTTACTCTTTCAGGGAAATTATATTATTGGGACAAAGGGGAGATGAGTTATTGAGAGAGCAACGATGAGGCTTTCAGGACATCAGACCTGTCCAGTACAGTAACAGATCCTTCTGGTAATAATCACTCCATCTGTCCCTTTCCCAAACCGCTTGTCCTCTCCACCATCGCCTGACGGACGCCCCCTGGGACGATCCACTTTGGGACCAAACCTCTCTTCCAGGTCAGCCTCCCCCCCCCTCCACTTTCCCACCTCTCGAGCTTTCCCTGCTTAAATGACATGCACTGACACACAGATCCGCATCTGGTGAGGGGGGGCGGGTCCGCTTTCCGGGTGACTCACGTCGTTGCTATTTGCCTTTTGTTTCTAGGATGCTTTAGCTGCCGTTTTCTTCCTTCTGCTTTTAATTTTGGGAGGAGAAAAGCTAATGAATCAAGAATGACTCTCCTCTCCACTAATCTTTATTTTTTTCTTAAAGTTGGTTCTCTCTCTTCACAAGTTCCATAACTACGCAGGAAGTGCGGGGGCGGGAGAGGCAGGAACGCATTAATTACACCTAAATCTAAAGTTTGCAGCCTAAGGTACCACTTTGATGGGGAGACTTTCTGAAGCTCCCTTGCAACATGCTGGGCGTTTGCTGCTGCCGCTGTGATCCTCAGCTCATTTCTCTCTGCTGCAGCTTTGCGCTGTTCTGTCACCCCTAAATCTATCTTGTCACTACCAAAGGTGCCCGAATCAGGGTGAATTCCACGAGATTCACCAGCGGTTTTGTTCCTGTCCAAGGTAAATACAGTATGCAAAATGAGGAGCCACCAAAGGATGGCCGGAGAGGGGGGAGAGAAAGGGATCCCCTCACCCTTTCCTGGCAAGTTCCTCTTTAATTTCCACCAGGAGGAGGCGCGCAGCCCAGTTCCCCTAGTCTCTCTTCTTTAATCGCCCCCTACTTAGGGCTGGCGAGGTTGGCCGAGCGCCGAAGTCCCTTCAGCAGTCTCGGCCCTCCTCCGCCCCCCGGGTTGGTTTTTCCCGGCTGCGGAGGTTGGGCCAGGGGCTGGGGTGCCGGGAGAGTCGGCGCCCGCTGCGCGAAGCCGGGAAGTCGTCGCGACTCTGGTGGAACTCGGAGTTAGCTCGGGAGGCGGCGGGCGCGGAGGTGAGCGGTGGGGAGCTGGCAGCCGGCGAGGGAACCCGGGGGTGGCGCTGGGGCTCCTCCCCATCCTCGCGCGGAGAGTAGCGTAGGTTCGGGTTGCCAGCCTACCCCGAGTCCCACCGCCGCTTTGTTCGCGGGCTCTTCCCTCCCCTTTGGAAAGAACCTGCACCCCTCTGGGATCCGAGGGGCTGGCGGAGCGTGGGCCGGGGGGGCGACAGCTGCAGGGCCCTCCACTTCCTGCGAAAGCGAGAAGGTACCAAAAGAGATCGAAAGACTCCTGTAACCTGAAACTTCCCTCTCTTCCCAACCTGGACCCGGAGGAGAGGTCTGGGAGGGGGCAGAGACCGCCCGAGGCAGGTCGTCTGCGGAGGTGGTGGGGGAAAGGAGCTGGAAGAGGGAGAAGTTTGGTCGGGGAGGCGCTGGGAATTAAGTGACAAGTTACACGCGGGAGACGAGTCTGATAGGGAAGGGAGGAGGGCGGCCGGCCGGACGGGTATATAAAGTGTGGGCCAGGGGAGAAGGAAGACTTTGCGCTCCGGGTCTCAGGACGCGCGTCTTTCTCCCGGGTAAGGATGTGCGGAGGGGCTGGAGGAGGCGAGGCCCGGGCGGGCTTTCGGAGGGAGGTCTCGGGACAGAGTGGAGACGACTTGGCTCAGAGAAGCCGGCTCCTGCATTCGGGGAGCCGCGGCAGCCGCCGCTCCTCATGCTTCTGTCCCGCTTGTCCCAGGTCGTGCAGCGGATCCAGCGAGGGGCGCCAACAAAAGAGACAAGGAGGTGCCACCCGGGCGTCGGCAGGAAGAGGAGCGGGAGGAGGAGCGCGGAGCCGAGCGTCCCGACCCGCCGTGCGTACTTTCTGGAGGGAAGGGGCGGGGGAATCGGCCCCGGGAGGGGGACGCCCGGTGGCTAGGGGGTTAACCAAGTTCCGGCCGCGGCGTCCCTCCTCCGCTCCCACGAGAGGAAAGTTTTCTCCAGACGCTTCCGGCCAGCTCGCGCCCTCCGGGCCCAGCCTCCCGAGCTTTCGGAGCGGGCGCCGTCCCAGCCCTGCTCCGGGGAAACGCGAGCCGCGATGCCTGGGGGGTGCTCCCGGGGCCCCGCCGCCGCCGGAGACGGGCGGCTGCGGCTGGCGCGGCTGGCGCTGATCCTCCTGGGCTGGGTCTCCTCGTCCTCTCCCACCTCCTCGGCGTCCTCCTCCTCCACCTCCTCGGCGTCGTTCCCGGCCTCCGCCGTGTCCGCCCAGCCCCCGCTGCCCAGCCAGTGCCCCCAGCAGTGCGAGTGCTCTGAGGCGGCGCGCACCGTCAAGTGCGTTAATCGCAATCTGACCGAGGTACCCACGGACCTGCCCCCCTACGTGCGCAACCTCTTCCTCACCGGCAACCACCTGGCCGTGCTTCCTGCCGGCGCCTTCGCCCGCCGGCCGCCGCTGGCCGAGCTGGCCGCGCTCAACCTCAGCGGCAGCCGCCTGGAGGAGGTGCGCGCCGGCGCCTTCGAGCATCTGCCCAGCCTGCGCCAGCTCGACCTCAGCCACAACCCACTGGCCACCCTCAGCCCCTTCGCTTTTTCGGGCAGCAATGCCAGCGTCTCAGCCCCTAGCACCCTGGTGGAACTGATCCTGAACCACATCGTGCCTCCTGAGGACGAACGGAACAACCAGAGCTTCTTCGAACGGCACAACCAGAGCTTCGAGGGAATGGTGGCCGCGGCCCTGCGGCCGGGTCAGGCACTGCGTGGGCTCCACCGCCTGGAGCTGGCCAGCAACCGCTTCCTCTACCTGCCCCGGAATGTGCTGGCCCAGCTGCCCAGCCTCAGACACCTGGACTTGAGTAACAACTCGCTAGTGAGCCTGACCTATGTGTCCTTCCGCAACCTGCCACATCTAGAAAGCCTCCACCTGGAGGACAATGCCCTCAAGGTCCTTCGCAACAGCACCCTGGATGAATTGCAAGGCCTTCCCCATGTCAGGGTCTTCCTGGACAACAATCCCTGGGTCTGCGACTGCCTCATGGTGGACATGGTGGCCTGGCTCAAGGTGACAGAGATAGTGCAGGGCAAAGCCAGGCTCACCTGTGCATTCCCGGAAAAAATGAGGAATCGGGTCCTCTTGCAACTCAACAGCGCTGACCTGGACTGTGACCCGATCCTTCCCCAATCCCTGCAGACTTCTTATGTCTTCCTGGGTATTGTGTTAGCCCTGATAGGCGCTATTTTCCTCCTGGTTTTGTATTTGAACCGCAAGGGGATAAAAAAGTGGATGCATAACATCAGAGATGCCTGCAGGGATCACATGGAAGGGTATCATTACAGATACGAAATCAATGCAGACCCCAGGTTAACAAACCTCAGTTCTAATTCGGATGTCTGAGAAACATTAGAGGACAGAACAAGGACAACTCTGCATGAGGTGTAGACTTAAGCTTTATCCCTTACTAGGCTTGCTCCACTTTTACCCTCCACTATAGACACCACTGACTTTGACCGGAGGGGATTTGCTTCCTTGTTATGTAAAGTTTCTTGGTGTGTTCTGTTAATGTAAGACGATGAACTACTGTTGAGAGGGCATAGTGTCATACCCTCTTCCTTTCCTTGGAGCTCTTCAACACGTGTGGAGGGATTTTTCAAGTTTCAGCATGGACGTGGACTCCTTGCTGTCTGTGTCTCTCTTAGTACAGTTCCAGGTGTAGCAAGTGTACCCACACAGATAGCATTCAACAAAAGCTGCCTCAACTTTTTTGAGAAAAATACTTTATTCATAAATATCAGTTTTATTCTCGTGTACCTGAATTGTGCAGAAAATAATTGCATCCCATAAACTGCCTGCAGACCATAGCAAGCTCTTGAAAATAACTCCATAGTACACAGGAGCACCTGCATCCAAGAGCATGCTTACATTTTACTGTTCTGCGTATTACAAAAAGTAACTTGCAACTTCAGATAACTTCTTTGACAAAATAAATTAACTTTTTGATTGCAGTTTATATGAAACTGTACTGAAGTTTTTTTATAAACTGCATCGAGATCCAACAAACTGAATTGTTAAAAAAATCAATAAAGATTCTTAAAAGAATTACAGTGTGCTTAAGTTTGCTGTTTCAAAAAAGGATTAAGGGCGATAATATTGAATGGTCTTGGTTCAGATGATAATTAAGTTAATATAGCTGAGAATCAAGCTGTAGCCATGTCTCATGTAATAGACTTTGGAGATAGTTTTGAAATAGTAGATCTTTTTAGGATTTAAATAGAGAGTTTGAATATTCATGTAACTAGACTTCTCATGGTACCAGAATTAATATTACTTTGTTACAATTTTGTAATAGCTTTATGAAGTTGGTAAGAGTGAAGAGTTCTGTACAATAAACAGTTCACAGTTTGGGGTTTTTTCAAGACTAATGAAGTTACTGTTAGCACTGAACAGTATTAGTAATAAAACTCTGCATGAAACTTTTCTATAGATTTTTAGAACAGAATGTGAAAAAAATGTAATGCAAATAAACGTACGAAAATGAAGTGTTTTAAAGACAGAATATTCTGACATAAAAGATTTAAAAATACAAATTTAAAAAATATCTCCTAAGATCATAATGTGAACTGGAACTTGAGAATATTGTAAAAAAAACATTTAAGATGGTACATGAATGGTTAATAGTTTGTTAGAGACCCAGCTAATATGTTTAAAAAGTTGACATGATTGAATATGAACTTGAGGAAATAGCCAGAGATAATTATCTATGTCTATAAACAAGTGTCTCAACTAATTATAGGTTCTGAAATTCAGTTCAGTATTTAATAATTTGAGGATATTTTGATTTTAGCTGAGCTTTGTGAAAAATAAATCACATTTAGGTATAAATAAAAACAATCATGATAAGCAGTTGATACCATCAATAATAGACAAGGTTTTGGTTTTTTTCCCCGTAATTTATTATCTGCCAGTTAAGCTGAAAAGTAAATTCTGTTAACCAATCTCCAAGCTATTATTTTAAGTGACTTAAATTTAGCCACTACCGTTTAACTTAAAGTAGTAGGTAAACTTGCATCTGTATGTCTTAGGGCCTACCTCCCCTTTAAATTAGTTATGTTCTGCATTGCTTTATATCTGAAATCAAATACACATTTCCATATTTTTATAAATAAAGTAGGATTAGATAGTACTTTAGGTTCTAGAAATCTTTGCTGATTCCTTTGAATTAAGTTCAGAAGTTTTCAAAATAGGACTAGAAATATGTAAATCTGTTCCTTTTATAGATAAGATTATACAGTCAGAATATGAAGCTTTAATTCCTTAAATATCATAAGGCTCATTTTATGAAATATAGTATTCATTATTTATGAGTTATATCTCAGATCCTATAATTACCTGAGAAAAGCCCAAATATTTGGACTTAATATTCCATTAAACGTTTCAAGTGTTCACTAGGAATTCATAAACTGGCTGGCTGCCATTATTTCCCAAAAACGGTGAGATACTACTAGTCTGCCAAAAATGTGAAAACATTTAGTAAATAATAACACTATCTTAGTAAACCACTGAAGGACTTTGGTAGGTCTGCTGATATTGTAGAAAACAAATTATAATATTGATAGAACCTCTGTTTAGAAGGATTGTTTCTTCATCGTGTGATAATATAACAGTTAAAAATTGAGCTTTATATAAGATCCAGGAAAGCAGTAGATTCATTTGTCTAGCTTTTCTCAACTCTCTGAAGCAATGATGAAGCTGTGATAAAGTGAAGCAGTTTTTGGCAGTTAGGTGTTTGGCTTCTTTGAAGTTACAATTCCTTTCTTTTTTTTCATTCCCCCTGCTTCTTCCTTTGTGTGGACTTCCCAATTTGCCACTGCTTTGTTTTCTATGACTTCACTCCTTGCCATTCTCCAAAATATGGCCATAGAAAATTCTTCAGGTAAAAAATAGTGATTGTTTTGACAACTAATTGATACTGTGTAGTCCTAATACCCTCAGTGTGTAAGCCTATGAGACAGTCTAAGTTCTTTGGAAGATAGATGCTATATAAATCCAATAAGTATAAGGGAATATAGGAAAATGAAATAAAAATATAACTTTATTTAAAAATACAACAACTTGGCCGGGCGCGATGGCTCACGCCTGTAATCCTAGCACTCTGGGAGGCCGAGGCGGGTGGATAGCTCAAGCTCAGGAGTTCAAGACCAGCCTGAGCAAGAGCAAGACCC
>CAUYRT010102506.1:0-18896 GCA_963574885.1 Lepilemur ruficaudatus
AGCTGAGGTGGTGATGCCAGCACTGGGGAGTGGCTGCAAATACAGATTATCGTTAGTGGAGAGGTTTGACTGCACAGAGACCATAATAAATCAATTGCTTGCAGACTCATATCAAAACCCTATCAGTGAGTGGCAAGTGACAATGTAATAACAGTAGAAATAAAGTGCACAATAAATGTAATGGGCCTGAATCATCCCCAAACCATCCCTCCCTCCCCCCTGTCTATGGAAAAGTTGTCTTCCAGGAAACTGGCTCCTGGTGCCAAAAAGGTTGGGGACTGCTGCTCTAGGGGACACTTGGCAATGTGTGGAAACATTTTTGGTTGTTATAATGGGGGTGGGGTTGCTACTGGAAGCTAGTGGGTAAAAACCATGGATGCCGTTCAACATCCTACAGTGCCCAGGATAGCTCCCCCAAGACAAAGAATGATCCAAATGTCACTAGTGCCGAGGTGGAGAAAATCTGCCCTGGCTACATGTGACTACTGAGCACTTCAGATGTGACTATTGAGACTAAATTTTTAATTTTCTTTTACTTTAATTAATTTAAATTTTAGAATAAAAAAATTCAGGAGGATAAAACCAACAAAAAAACAAATTTAAATGTAAATAGATATAAGTGTGTTAGACCATGCAGCTATAGAAAATGTGTATACTTATAAAAATTAAGGTCTTATTTCCCAAGTGTTTCTATTTAAAGGTGAAGTATCATCAAGGAAAAGAGAGATTCTGATGCTTAGGCCTAGGAAACAATGAGCATAAATAAAGGCATAGAAGCGAAGGTGATGAAGCTTTCAGATCGTTGTCTAGGTCCCAGAGGGGTCAGGACAAGAGGAAATCACAGGAAAGTGCTCCCATCTGTAAGCACAGGCAACTCACTCTTGCAGGGTCTCCACCCCTTTTTCTTTGTACTGCAGTTCCTGCTTCATCTGGGTCAGCTCTCGCTTCAATCTGGAAAGCTAAAGACAAATCACATTTTTTTTCCAAAAACAAGCTGTGAAAAATTATTTCTACAGCTGTTAGTAGCTTTGTCATCTAAGTTTCTGATTGGCTTGCAATTCAGTGGATCGTCCATTCTCTTCACGAATTTCCATTCGCATACATAATCCCAGACTGCTGACAGGTTCCTACTCAAGTGGGGAACCAGTAACTATTTTCTTTTTCAAGATAATGATTTACACATTACAATTAGCAAACTCTGTAATACTTTGTTCATCTTTCCTTCTATTTACTACTCTGGATCCCACATAAGAAATTCCGTTTCTGAAAGAGTGGTCTCAGACTACCTGAAACTCAACCGGGCCTGGAGTGCTTACTTAAACAGATTCTGGGACCTGCTCCAGGCCTATGTCAAAACTCAGGGGGTAGGCCTGGAATCTCACACTTTAAACAAGCGAGCACCCCAGGTGTTTTTCCTAGGTGTGCTAAAATTTGAGAGCCACCGCAGTAAAAGGTACACCCTGGTTCAGGGAACGAAACACCAGGAGAGGAGGCGGCTTCACTGTCAGACATTTGCTTTGTCCCAAACAAAAGTGTCCCCCCTTCCCAGACAACCAAGACAAAGCTCTGAAGAGATGAAGCAAGGTAACCCATAAATAATTCAGGCGTCACCAGGGAAGGCGCATAGACCTTCTGGTCAAACGCCATTGCGGGAGCGATCACTCTAGGGCTAGCAAACCAGGGGAGAAGGCAGCTCCAAGGCTGCTGAGGGCCACGGCTCCATCCTGCTGACGTGGGGAAGCAGCCCTATGAGACCCAGCCCTGTGGTCACTAAACCCTTCCAAATGGTTGGTGAGTCCACCCCTGTGAAACATGCACAGGGATACAAGCTACTTTTTGTTAGATGAGCTAAGGCTTTAAAATAAAACTTTTTCCTCCTATTGAAAAAAAGTGGAAAATAAAACAAAATGCAGTAATAATCCATGAAGTCAAAAATCTTACTAAAATATGAGCGTCAGGCACACTGACTACCACGAAATGAACCATGATAAGTGATGTTACATAAAAATGCATGTGGCACTTTCAGTTGTGAAAACACTGGTTTTACTCACCCTATCCCGACGGCTTGCTATTTCTGCTTTAATTTGGTATGGGTCATACTTCGTATTTGTTGAATATCCAGAGAATGCTAAACACAAAGAAGATATTTTATTTTATAATTGATCCTTTAAAATAAATACATATACATAAGGAACATCTGATGCGCTGTATTAAATAATTAATTCTAAGCCCCAGATTTACAAGTGGGCACTGGCTCCTAAAGAATTAACATTTCACATCCTCAAATCTTCTTGATATTTGATTTTTGCATCAGGACTTTATTATATAATCCCATATAATAAAATACATGGCTGTAGATAAATCAAAACTTGGTTTAGTTCTACTACAAAACTACTAGGGTTAAACACCCTATATATATGCAGGTATGATTATAGTATAGAAAACTGTTCTTAATATGTGAGTAGTGTATACAGTATGAACCCATTTTTACTTCCTTTTAAAATACAGACACAGAAGGCACTGGAAAAGTAGGACCAAAAAGTTAACTGTGGTTATTCTCAGTGTTCGCATCACAAATGATTTTACTTTTATCTAATTCACATCTATATTCTCCAGATGAACAATTTTGACACAAGAAAAAAGACATTAAATATTTATAAAATAAACAAGACAACTTTCTGGTATTGTGTCAGTACCTGGCAGGCTTGAGAAAAAGCTGTACCCCCAAGTTGTTTGTCCCATGGAAACTAGAGTGAGGCACTCACACTTTCATTCTCACAGCTGGTTTTTGATAGATGTTTAGCTAGCTAAAAGACATCGCATAGCTCAATGCTTTCTTAAACAGTGTAGTGCACATGGTTTAAACTCTTTTTATAGACACAGCATCATTTTCATGATTAGCCAATACCTAGGGGTGAATAAGACCCACAGAGCTGTTTACACACGAGGTGCAGTCAGCCAATTTCTGTCCACACAGAAAGCTGCAAGCCTTTTCCAGCGTTCCAGCAGCTGGAGCAGCGAGTGGCTGTTCCTAATTTCTACCACCCCATCCACTTCTCTGCATTGCTTTTTCTTGATGTTTCTGTCTCCTTTCTTTAGGCTTCTGAAGCCATGGGCTTTTACACTACTGCAACTTGGCTTCCATTCTCTTCTGTAGCTGGTGGAATGTTCCTTTGTCTTCATCTGTGAATCACCCCACACTGGTGTCATCTGCCTCCTGATTATTGCCATTAACATCACCTGCTCAGAAGGCACATCTGCAGGGCCAGCATCCTTTCTTTTACTCCTTTGGTCTGGGTACCAAAGGCTGGCTGTCATTTGGATAACTTAAGTGCCAAAAATTAGAAACTAATTCAAAATCATTTCCTGATTTTATATTGGAAAAAGACGGCTCAAAGCCATCAAGTAGCTTAAACAGCAAGATTATTTAAAACCTCAATTAGAACTATATCCAAAATTAATTTGAGCAGCCAGATCTCCCATTTTAACAACAGTTTTATGGAAAATCTATTTCTGCCCCATTCAGTCAGAATTTCAAACAACTAAATTTACTGGAAATAAATAACTAGAGGAGCTCAACGTTTGCCAACTTTATCTCAAATTTTCTTAGAATTGCGATCTCTCAAAGACATGGAGTAAAATATTTTTAAAACAGAATGATTTCTTAGATAAGACTGCCTATTTCCAAATCCTACATCTTCCATCTTGCCTGACTCTGGTTTCATTTAACATCAGTAATGAATGGAACAGCTGTGGTGGCTCACACCAGTAATCCCAGTACTCTGGGAGGCTGAGGTGGGAGGATCACTTGAGGTCAGGAGTTCAACGCTGTCGTGAGCTATGTTTGCACCACTGCGCTCCAGCCTGAGCAACATAGTGAGACCCAGTCTCTACAAAAAATAAGAAAAATTAGCCAGGCATGGTAGTATGTGCCTGTAGTCCCAGCTACTCAGGAGGCTAAGGCAGGAGGATCGCTTCAGCCCAGGAGTTCAAGGCTGTTGAGAGCTGTGTTTGTGCCACTGCACTCCAGCCTGGACAATACAGTGAGACCCTGTCTCTAAAAACATAAGTAAATAAATAAATAAGATCAGTAATGAAAGCAACATCTCAAACAATGCCCTTAAGAAGCACAAATCATTTAAGAAAATCTCCACATTAAACTCCTGGGACTGAAGTTTCCCAGACCTGAGCTTAAAGGCCTCTCACTTGGGATGGAGAGAATATGCCACTGAGGCTATGAGCCTAGGGCTTGCTGACTCCTGGCTTACAACACTATAACGTGTGTCAACTCAACAACTTGCAGTGGGAGGAAGACAATGCCAAGTTATCACCTGGGATCTTTCCCAATAAGGGTAGAAAGCAACCCCACCACCAAAATTCAACAAAGTTAACTGCAATGTTAAACATCAGTAACAATGACCTGAAATCACCACCATCATGATTTTTCTGTCTGTGCAATTTCATAGGAAAAATTAGTGAAGAGACTTCAAATATACACAGGAGGTATAGTGGATACTGTCGGACATCTATGTACACAGCAACCTTTCTCCCATTTCTCCTCCTTAACTAACAGAATCTAAGGAGGAGAAACAGAAACTAAGGAGGAGAATTCTCCTCCTTAACTAACAGATGTTATCGAGTAGCCACCTCTCCGCCAGGAGCCTTGGTGTGTACCCACTCCTAGAGGGGGAAGCTGATAAACCAATGATACCACCTAGCCACCAAATCTGCCTATGAGGGACCCGCCCCACCTCCAGAGGCCTCTGTTACATGACAATGAATTTCCTTATTGTCTAAGCCTGTGGGATTTAGTTTTCTCTGTTACAGGTGAAATCATCCAAAATGATAGAATAGGTTTTACTTCTATTGATCCCATTCATGTTACCTTTGCTATAGTCTCTATGAATTTTCAGGACTGAGGCCAGGCATGCCAGTAATCCTAGCACCTTAGAAGGCTGATGTGAGAGGATGGCTTGAGACCAGGAGTTTGAGACCAGGCTGGGCAATATAGCAAGACCCCATCTCTAAAAAAAAATAGAAAAATTAGCCAGGCATGGTGGCATGCCTGTATTCCCAGCTACTTGGGAGGCTGAGGTGGGAGGATCACTTGAGCCCAGTTGTTTGAGGTTGCAGTGAACTATGATGATGCCACTGCACTCTAGCCTGGGTGACAGAGCAAGATCCTGTCTCGAAAAAAAAAACAAAAAAAATTCCAAGACTGGGATGAGGGAAAAGCCCACTCAAGTACCTAAGACAATGAATACATTTTATCTTCAAATGCTAAGGAGAGTTGTGAACACTGGCATCACTTTTAATAATATAATTCAATTTATAAATAAAATTCTCAGTTCCTTCTATCTGCCAGTAAATCTAACACAACCATTTACAGAGTCCTCCAGACCCCATTTTTAACAGCATGCACTCCATAACATTTAGAAAAAGAAATATCTTCCTCTATTAAGACAAGTCTCCAATATCAAGGTTTATGAGAAAGACTAGACTTTCAGCTCTGAAGCTTTCTTCTCTCTTGAAGAGTTGTGTGGGCAGAGCTATTAAATAGTTTAGAGTCTGCTTAGCATATAATACTAGCTTTCCCCACATAAGAAGGAAAGGCCCTCCAGCTCCCCAAGGCCCATCGCCCAACAAGTGAACTTGAGCTATATTTGCATTCAAAATGCTGCAAACCCCAGTACTTATTCTGGATTTCAATTTTACGAGTTACTGAAAAGGAGAAACAGTTCTTATTCTGGATTTCAATTTTATGGGTTACTGAAAAGGAGATAGGGATAGATAGTCCCTATCTATCTCATGTACAGGATTCCTCTGAGCTGTGGGAACCTAACGTCACCCCAGGGAGATGACATGCTTTAAAAGACCAGCAGTCCTACTCCAAAGACATGCTGTGGGGCAGGTTGCTCCTTAGGACTGCGTGTCTGCCTCCAGGGAACAGCGCTGTTGGGAGTTGCTCAAGGAAGCCAAGGAGGACTCTGGGAGAAAGGCCGGCAAGCCCCAACAGATTCCAGGGTGACAGGAGAGGCATACATATAAACAACTACAGCCAGCAAAGAGAAGGTAATTTTTTTAAGGCACTATGAGCAAAGGACCAAAAAACAAACAAATAAACAAACAAAACCATCAAATAAGGTCACTTGAGGGTGATCTACAGAAATAACACAAGATGCCACCAAATCCTAACTGATTATTTTCTCTTCAGGACAGACGAGGGGATTATTTCTTAGGAAACACGCATCTTCTGCTACAACCTTTAAGATCGAGGTTTGTTGAGTAATACTCATTTAAAATGCTACCCGATCCATTTTTCTCCTGCCTGCTCCAACACGCTTGCATGAAGGAAAACAAAAGACTGAATGGAATGCCTGTAGCCCTTCTCCTAACCAAGAGAGCAGATGAGAAATCCCTCAACAGAGTACCAATGGAAGACAGTCTTTATGGGACAGGCTTGGAGCCTCAGAAAGAATGTTGGCAGGACTGCTGGCTGATAAGGTCAAGCTTTACCACCACCTAACCCAAGAATTCAGGATGCGCCCACACATTCTCACCAGATAAGGCTGACCCTTTTTCCCAGCTACTCAAAGAGACTTTCAGTATAGACTTTGGTAGCTCCTAAGAGCCAGATAACAATGTATTATTTCTGCGGCTACTAGGGCCATTCTCAGTTAATCTAGACCAGTGGATCTTAACCCTGGGAATCACTTGGAGAGCTTAAAAAAACAAAAACCATGCCTGGCCCCACCCAAGGCCCATTTATATCAAAAATCTCTTGGGGTGGGACCCAACCAGCAGTTTTTAAAAGGCCTCCAGAAGATTCTAACTTGCAGCTAGGGTTGAGAACCACTGCTATAGACCAGAGGTTGGCTAACTTTTTCTGTAATAGGCCAGATAGCAAATATTTTTGGCTCTGTGGACCATACGGTCTGTCTCAAATACTCAATTCTGCTGTTGCAGCTGCCATAGACAAAGGTAAATGAATGGGCATGGTTGTGTTCCAATAAAACTTCATTTACAAACACCCACAATGGACAGGAGTCAGCCTGTGGGCCTAACATAGTATGCAGACCTGCGGTTTAAACTATAATTCTACTCCATGCAAGAATTTCTTCCAAAAAATCTTGCAAATGGTCATATAGTTCATCTGAATGCATCTGGGGATAGAGTTTCTCAGGAAGGATGAAGGAGTAACTCCAGAAAAAAATAAATGTATCCAGTGTTAAAAGGGCAAATAGAATAGCATGTTGTAAGGAAGAAAGCAGGAGAAAATTCTACAAAATGGAGCTGTAGAAAAAGTACAGGGTGTATCTCAGAATGAGTCCATTGTCGAGCAGTTTCACCCCAGCAGTGTACAAAGCATAATAAGAGGACTGGGCACCAGGCAGCTAGCTCAGAAGCTCATAGAATTAAGCAGAGTTGGGTTCCTAGGCTCATGGAGACACGTGTGCTTGAATTCAGCAAAGCATCTGAATTTGCTTTGGACAAGGGGACAAAAAAGGTCAAGACCTGGATATTCTTAGATACCAGATGGCCCAATATTGACACAAAATCTTTCCTCTCCAATGAATGGAGTTTTATTCGGGTGATTTCCATAGCTCAGGGGAAAATGTGTGAAGGGTGTGGGCCAGATGCACTTCCCCTCCTCGTGCCCTCCCCCACACCCTTCGCCAACATTAGAAATGGCTGTTCTAGTTAGTTCCTTCTTTTACCATTATTGCCTTGTCTTTCCCTTTCATCAGCCATTAGAGATAAATTATGTCCTCAACACCTAGTATATACCAACAGCAGGTGCTAAATAAATATCTGTGGAAAAGTAAATGAATAGTGAACCTACCTGGGCCACAGGAAAGTCAAGAAATAGAAAGTGGTCTGCTTTCCACCGGCCCCCATTATTGCTACAAAATTGCCAGACAACTTGTCAATTTATAACTGGTCTTGATTTTTCGATAACCTAAAAATTGAGGGGGAGGGGAGGGGCAGGGGTTCCAAAGATATGATCAGCTCTTCTGAGCTGCCTCTTCCGTGTCTAGGAAATAGTACAGAGTACTGAAGGCCACCAACACAAATAGATCTGGGTTCAAATCCAATTCTATCATTTACTGGGCATGTAACCTTGAAGAATATCATTTAGCCTCTCCAATATTTGATTTCTCATGTGAACAATGAAGAGAACAGCACGTTTGACAATGTGGTGATCATAACAATTCACATAAACCACGAGCTCCCTGAATACTGGTACCTTTCACTTCAAGCCATTACCAATGAAGGAAATAAGTCCAGATGTTGTTCTGTTCCCAGCACCAGAAAAAGGAGACACCTCCCTACTTTAGATGACTAGCACTGAGAGAGATCTGGGTGGGGCGAGACCCATGTGGCTGAGTGAGGCTCAGGTGTGCTATGGATACTGCCACCAGCAGCTCCCAGCATGGGCCCAGCCCCTCTGGTGTGGCAGTACAAGCCATCTGTTAGATCATGGTGACTCAAGCCAACAGGATCACTGTATTAAACTTCATCCTGTGGCCAGAAAGAATTCATCTGAGTCAATTCTAGCATGGTTTTCCTCACTGTAATTAGTAGTTCAGGATAAATGGCAAATTGGAAGAGCTTGGTGGAAGCCCCAGGGACAGCAGCAAGTTGATAAACCACTTGGATAGACTCCTAGATTCCATTCATAGTTGGCTTTTTGCCTGATGAGCTGATAGGCCCTGGGAAGATCCACTGGCATGTCCAGCCCTTTTGTGAAAACAGGCCGAATTCTAGCCTTGAAGGCAACCCTCACAAGTGGAAGAAGAGACTGTATCTACACAGAGACTTCTAGCAGGGCAGGAAATGGAATCTGGTGAGCACATTAGAATCTTACGTCAACACCACAGCCATCCCCTTCCCTCTACTGAAGAAACAGACACCACTTCAAATAGAGCATCTTGAGTATTTCTTTTTAATGGGCATTAATCAAATTCCATGGGGCACAGGAAGGAATGTAATTGAGTAGAATTCCCTATATTTTCCCAAATGTTGAAGGAGTGAAAAGCCCATGGAAATACAAAACCTGATCCCATGGGATGTCCCAGCTCCAAAAGACTTCAAGTACCAAATACCTTTAACTCACAGGCTTGGCACTGGATCGGGATAACCCCTTGCTCACCCTCAGGGTGGGTGTGGAATTGGACAAGATGTTCTAAGGTCCCCCTATGTCTGCATCCTCAAGGGCATACTGTCCAGAGTCCCCGTGATTATAGCAACTGAAGTCCTGATTGTATTGGTAGCAACCAATACATAATACACACTTTCTCTAGACTCCATTTTTCTTTTCAATCACTCGCAAGAAACTTCCTGCCAAGTTTTTCTCCTATGTACTTCTTCCGTTTCATTATTTGGAAGACTGATTCGAGAACCTCTTTGGAGACCTACCCAAACCCAAGCATGTAACAGATAAAGCACCTCAAGGCTACTGGGAAGAAACACACTATTAGGTCGAATCATAACAAACTGCCAGGCACTGGGGCAGGAGAGGGGTAAAAAAAATAAAATAACAAACTGCCAATATTCAGACCTTTTCTAGCTACAAAAATGACAACTTTATATGGGTCAACCTAGCTTCTTCAAGGAGCTTTCTGAAAGATTCAGATTTGCTGACTAATATGATCTCAGAACCAGTTATAAGCCAATGCTTGAGCTAGGGGTGACCTGGAGGCATCAAGCCTATGGGCTTCCAGTCCTATGAGATCACCAAAAAAGACCATATTCTGAGCCATCAAAGTCATCTCAATAGACTTCAAAAGATTGAAATTTTACAAAATATAGTCTCTAACCACAATGGAACTAAATTAAAAATCAATAACAACAAGATATCTTTTAAAATTCCCAGTAACTTACTTCTACAGAATCCATGGGTCAAAAAATAAACCACAAAGGAAATGAAAAAATATTTTGAACTGAATGAAAATGAAAACACAGCAAACTAAAATTTGTGGGATGCAGTTAAAGTCGTACCTAGAGGCGAATCCATACCTTTAACGGCTGTATGAGAAAGTAAGAAAGGTCCAAAATCAGTGATCTAAGTTCACACACTTTAGGAAGCTAGAAAAGGAAGAACAAATTAAAGCCAAACTAAGTAGAAGGAAGGAAATAATAAAGAAGAGAAACCAATAAAATAGAAAACAAATAAGAAATCAGGGGAGGGACAAAAGTCAGTTTTGTTGATAAATAAAATCAACAAAAGTTTACCTATAATGATTAAGAAAAAAAGAGAAAAGACACAAAGTATTAATATCAGGAATTAAAGACAGGATACCACCTCAAAGCCTACAGGCATTAAAAGGATAATAAGAATTCTACGAAGAACGTTATAGACATGACAACTTAGATCACGGGTTGGCAAACTCCCTATGGGCGAAATCTAGCTTGTTACCTGTTTTTATGCTTTTATTGGAACACAGCCACACACTTTGTCTACATATTGTCTCTGACTGCTTTTGCATGATAACCACAAGGTTGAATAGCTGTGACTGAGATCGTAGGGCCTACAAAGTCTAAAGTATTTACTAGCTGCCCCTTTATAGAAAAGTTTGCCAAATTTAAGATTAGAGGAAATAGACGAATTCTTTGAAACATATAAATACCCAAATTGATTCAAGAAGAAATAAAACATCTGACTAGCTCTGTATCTTTTAAAGGTACGGAATTTGTAGTTAAAGATAAATTCCCACAGAGAACTCCAAGTCCAGGTGGGTTTTCTGGTGAATTCTATCAAACAGTTAAGAATGCATTAATACTATTAATAATCCTACACAAACTCTTTCAGAAAAGAGAAGAGTAGGGAACACTTCCCAATTCATTCCATGAGGCCAGTATTACCCTGATACCTAAACCAAAGACATCACAAGAAAAACTGTGGAGATAAAAAACTAGCATCTAAAAATCAGCACCGAGCTGACCTATCACATTCTGATGGAAAGTTAAAAAAAAAAAAACTAGTATGTACCCGTATCTGAAGAATAAGAGATAACATGACTTGCAAGCAACACGCCATGAAACCTGAGTCCTCCTTCCCTTAAGGCACATGGTAATAGAAATATCTTAAATTCCTATTGCAGAGGGTAAACCCCACTGCTGTCTACAGCTTCTACGGCTACCTTTAACAGTAGCTGCAATAAGACAGAGCACAAGATGTATGGCCCCTTGGCCATAACTGCATTCTGATTTACAACACAGAAAAGCTATGGCTATATCTTTAATGCCTGCCCTGGTAACATGGCAGTAATGTCACAGGAAAGTTCCCCCATGGCTTTAATAGACATATGTGGGGTTTTTTTGTTTTGTTTTTGTTTTTGTTTTATTTTGTTTTTTAAGACAGAGTCTTACTCTGTTGCCCAGGCTAGAGTGCCGTGGCGTCAGCCTAGCTCACAGCAACCTCCAACTCCTGGGCTCAAGCGATTCTCCTGCCTCAGCCTCCCAAGTAGCTGGGACTACAGGCATCTGCCACCACACCCGGCTGATTTTTCTATTTTTTTTCTTTTTTTTAGTAGAGATGGGGTCTCACTCTTACCCAGGCTGGTCTCAAACTCCTAAGCTCCAGCAATCTTCCCGCCTCAGCCTCCCAAAGTGCTAGGATCACAGGCGTGAGCCACCGCACCCGGCCTAGACTTAGGTTTTTATAAAGTACGACCTAGTAGTACCAACTTCATACATTATTTCCAAGCTCACCAGCGCCCAGGCCAGTGGTGGCCTGGCACACCTGTGGCGCGCTGTCAACTGTGACAGCTCTGCTGGGAAAGAATTGGCTCAAGCAGTGGCTGGCTGTCTCCATAGTAAAATGCTTTGACTTCTGAGACCAGAACTGGTTCCTTTAATACCTGAGCATTTGAGGAGTACTAATGAAATGGAAACCCACTCTGGCGGCCTCCAAAACTAAGGAAGGGTCCCTCTGGAGAAGAGCAGTAGACAGTCATCTTACTTCAAGGGCATAATAAAGAAAGTCCCCCGACTCTCTGGGTTATACTGCATTCCTCCTTCAGGGTACTGCCCAATAAAGCCTAAAGCCCAAGAAAGGTCTCTACAAAGAGACTGGTACTTGACAAGATTGAAGGTTCCTCAGTTTCTCCACCCAGGATTCATGAAACCACCGTGTAGATTTCCCAAGAGATCATCCCAGATGAGCACAGTAACTGCAGAGATCTCCAACGGAAGCCCTCTTCAAAACTGACAAACTTGAGACAGGAGGTTGCTTAATGTCACTACCTGCAATTTTATTTGCTGGCTTGCTTATTTTTTTACCTTCCCCACCTGAATGTGAGATCCATTAGGCCAGGGACCTTTCCTTTCTTAGTCACCACCATATCCCAGTGCCTGGGCACAAAGTAGGCACTTGATTAATCTTTGCTATAGGAGTGGCTACCTGAGGCCCATCTGACTCTGGTATAGAACACTGACTACCTACCAGTATGCCATTAGAACCTTCATGAAGATGTCCCGCCCAAGGAAAGTTCAGCATTTGCAGACAGCCTACCAGAGAGATGGCTTTTAAAGTCACATGCTAACTGAAGGAGACAAGTCAACTCACAGCTGGCGTAGGAGCGGCTGTCATCCTCACACATTTTGTGCAGCTGCTGGTACTCCTCCTGAGCCAGCTCGAACCGCTGCTGCTTGATCTGGTAGATTTCTTTCTTGGCATTGAGAGCCTCCTGGGCTACAATTAAATATTCCTTCAACATGCGCTCCTGCTCTCGCCTCCACTGCTCTCGGGGGTCCTCAATCTGGGTAAGCTCTGAAATTAAAAGGGCAAGAACACAAGAGACTTAAAAGTAAAATCTTTAGGTTGACCAACAGTCATGCATATCAGCCAATATGAAAATTAATTAATTACCAGGATGCACATTAGGGAAGATTCTACATCATGAACCTTTCCAAAGTATGGAACACCTTCTATTTATATATCTACAGTTTGAGAAGAAAACTCTACAGAGATGAAACAGTCCCCTGGAAGAGAGAAGATAACATATGACTATTTTGTCACCAATAAAGACCACACTTTAAGTGTCGGAGGAGATGAACCCAAATGAGCTTGAAACCATCACACTAATAGCTACTTACAGCCATCTTCTCACTGTCTCCGTGCACGTGGGGCACTATGAACAGACTTGCCACTTCCCTGCTGGGCCACCTCCCTTGCCAGGCCATGCAGTCTTTGCTCACTCTTCACTGACGTCCTCTCCTCCCACCTGGCTTCCCCATGTCCTGCTCCTGCTTTCTCCCTCTCCAGCTCTTTTGCCTACCTCCAGCTCCAACCTTTCTCCCAGCCCCAACTCAGCAGGCCTTCTAGAAGGTTGTGTATGAAGATGCCTGTGCCGCTCAGTAAGCATCCCTACCACCTGGCCCTGGGAAGGATGAAGCCTGGTGATGACGTCATGGTGCAGGTGTGCCCAGGCCCATAATGCAGCAGCCCTGAGCAGCAAGTGGCTCTCATGTGTCCAGAGCTGCCCCCCAGGCCATTAACTGGGAAGCCAAGCCCCAGATGGCCGCACTTGCCCAAACATACTGATGCAAGGTGCTGGGCCAGCAGAGGGCCACCTGGCAAGCTGGAGCCCCTTGGCTTCTCTTCTGCCAGGCACCCACCCTGTCCAGTGGGTGGTGGATCCACCTTGAAGCTCTCCTGCCCCTTGGATACCTCCCCGGGAGGGCAGCGGGCCAGGACAGTACTCATGCCCTGTCTCCAATCACCACCACCTAGTCTTTGGCTAACAGCTGCAATCGCACCCAAGGCTGGGCGCAGGCATCAGAAATCCCACTGCCCTGAGATGTGAGGCAGGAAGACTCAAAAACTCAAAAGGTTGCCGGCAACTGACAATGCAGGAATCAGCCCTGAAAATACCAACCTGGGTCACTTATACTAAGGGGACACAAGGAGTCACAGGACCAGCACACAGAAAGAGCTTCAAAACCACTCAGGTGGGGAGTATCACGCCTCTTCAGACTCCCAGCCTCCCCACACTTAATATACTGAAGAGCAGAGAGTAAGCCAAGAGGAGCCATGCTTTATGTCCCCAGCTGTTAAATGACAATGACAAAAACACTTAGGGAAGCCAGAATGAAAACAGGAGAGAGTAAGAAATGAATCCCTGGCTGCGACCTGATCCAGGAAGGCTGAGGAAGAGGCAGACAGCCAAGAGTGAGGGGCGGAGAACACATCTAGAATAAAACAGGGCCTCAGAATCAGGAGTCCCCCGCCTCAGCACTACTGACACTTGGGGTCAGCTCATTCGCTGTTGGGGAGGAGGGGGCTGTCCTGTGCCATGCAGGATGTTTAGCAGCACCCCTGGGCTCCACGCACTGGATGCCAACAGCACCTCTCCCAGGCACGGCCACCAAAGAAATAGTCTCCAGACGTTATCAAGTGTCCCTGAGGGGCAAAATCACCCCAGGTTGAGAACCACTGCTCCAGACAGTCCTACAAAGGAAGCTGGCATGGTCAAATATCCATTATTTTAGCTATAATCTTTATACCATTTCCTCCCTTCACACACACACACACACACACACACACAAAAGACCAAAAAGGTTTGGTGTATTAAAGTTACATGTACAAGAAAAAATGAAGTTAAGGTAACCACTTGGGCACTTATTGTTCCAAGAACGCGTAAGTTCCATTTGCAATAAACAACTTTTTCATTATGAGAGGTATTTCTATTTCAACTGCCAGGGGAATTTATTCATTATATTAGATATTAAAAACCCTTCATCAAACACATTACATGCAGTCCTCAGCAAGACATAAGCAAAGCATAGCTCCATAACTGCTTCATTAAAGAACTCAGCTAATGAAAACTTCAGATTACATTTACAAACCCCAGTTTAATGCTGCATTGGCTTTTAGTGACTGTTTTACTCTACAGAAAGCTTTTATTTTATTTTATTTTTTATTTATTTTTTATTTTTTGAGACAGAGTCTTGCTCTGTTGCCCGGGCTAGAGTGCCGTGGCGTCAGCCTAACTCACAGCAACCTCAAACTCCTGAGCTCAAGCGATCTTTCTGCCTCAGCCTCCCGAGTAGCTGGGGCTACAGGCATGTGCCACCATGCCCAGCTAATTTTTTATATATATTTTTAGTTGGACAATTAATTTCTTTCTATTTTAAGTAGAGACGGGGTCTCCCTCTTGCTCAGGCTGGTTTCGAACTCCTGACCTTGAGCGATCCACCTGCCTCGGCCTCCCAGAGTGACACGAAGCTTTTAGCATCTTTGAGATTCAACACAAAAACTCATTCACATATAACGCCACAAATGTGGCACTCTACTTACTATTTATGTGGTCCATGTAATAAATTCCAATTTGTTTATCATACACAGTTTCCCATCCTAAAGGAAGTTCATCCCCAACACAATCGGCAAAGGTCAATGGCTTTGTTATCCTGCAAAATAAAATTATGAAAACAAATTTGAAAGTCAGGTCAGTATAAGTTTGCTGACTCTAGAATTAGGTTTTAATAAACGAGTATACATTATCTTAACTAATTGACTGCTTTTGCCCCAATTATTTGGTTGGAAAATTAATTCATCAGCTTTGCCTAAATAATCATCAATATTAGTACACTCGAAATTAAAAGCATTGCTATCTCCAAGTGCAAATTTAAATATCAGCCAAAATAGATATTCACAGTTACTAACAAAACAGGTAAAACAAGCATCTTCTTCCAAGCAGCCGTTTAATGAGGTGATGACAATGGAATGCAGCTCTTCCAGAACAATGGGAGAGCACCTGTGCTCTGTTCTTCCCTGAGAAACGTCCCCCACTCTCAACTTTCAGCTTCCACACATTACACATGAACACCAGCTTAAATCCATATAAATGCATTTATAATATTTTCATCTACCAGTGGTCACAAGTTAATGAATTAAACATCTACCATTGACCAAATGCAAAGAGCCAAGCAAGGAAACAATATAATGAGATCCCTACTAAATACTTCCTGCATTCCTTACACAGTAGGAATCAGACATTTCAAAGGGTCCTGGTTTTGGTTTTCCCGAGAACAACAAAAGCACTTTGTCTACTACAGGTGTCTCCCCTTGAAGCAAATCTGATTAAGGAAACCTGGCTGGACAGGAGAGCGAAAGTAAAGGGTTTTCAGATTCTGTAAGTAGTCTTCCCCTCCCCTACCCCCCCATCACACTGATGACAAGATGGTGTCAGGACAGCAGCTGGTGTATTAAATGGGACACGCCTATAATTGTCTGAGTTTGGGCAGCTATCTCCTGGGTTGCCCCTATAAATGCACAGACTGGTATGCATGGGAATCTGATAACCTAAATTTCACTAACTCAATCCTCCCACTTCTGTTCAAGTCCCCAGCCCCAAGAAAGTGAGAAACAACCACAACCAAGCCCCATGAGACCAGTATGAATTCTGAACATGTGATTTCCCCAAACTGGTTGGACAACAAGGCTGTCTCTGCCAGTAGCAGTTAGAAACTGGTAAACACTACCAGAATGACACTAATTTTACTCTTCTTCATTTAATCTTCATTTTAAACATATGGTTTTAAGAAGTTAGAACCAATATGAAAACAAAAATATGTAGAAGGTGAAATATGCTGCAGATATCCTTCCAGACATAATGCACTCAAAAAATCACAACACAAGATGAACCGATTACACGCTGTCTCATGCCACAACACTGATGTCTGCAGTGCGACTCCTTAACCAGTAGAGAATGGTATACCCATGGCATGGTTCCCAGTCAAGCAGGTAAAGGCAGGGTGTTTTGCATGACTGAAGGCCTGAATGGGACCAAACCAAAAACAATCCTACTTTGACACAAATTGAGTCCTGAGCATAACACTGCTATTTTAGCATAATAAGAAAAACAAGCCTAGAGAAAAATGCCCAAATGCAGGCACATTCTAAGCACATTTACATACATGATCTCATTCAATCAACAAATATAGGTGGGAAACCCATCCTTATAGCACTGCTGAGCCCAATCCACTTATTTCACAAATCAGAACTGTGATAAAATCATTAAAAGCTCACATTTTTCCATTTTCTCTCTAAAAAGTAACCAGGTGATCTTAATAACACTTCTGTACTACTTGCTCGAAAAATAAACTGACAGATACTTCTACCATTTTGGTGAATTTTACTTTAGCTTTACGTAGAATCTATATGCCTCATGATTCCACTTCCTTTCTGAACAAAACATGGAGTTTGTGGGATCATGCACAGAAATGAGTACCTCAAAGCAAGGCAAGGAGGAATCACTATTCTCAGAGGCCAATTAACTTCAAGAGCAAGGTCTCTACAACCATAAAGAAGTGATCAAGTTCTTGCAGTTGGTCTCAGAAGTCCACAGGGCCCACCTGTTCTCTTGGACCACTGGCTCTGGGGAGAAACTAGCAGCCATGTGGCAAGAACATTCAAGCAGCCCTGTGGAGAGGCCCATGTGGAGAGGCACTGAGGCGTCCTGCCAACAGCCAGCACCAACTTGCCAGCCGTGTGAGGGAGCATCCTGGACATGGATTCTCCAACCCTCGTCAAGCCTTCAGATCACTGCAGCCCCTGGCCGGCATCTTGACCACAACTTTATGAGACCCCAAGCAAGAATGGCCCACTTAAACCACTACCAAATTTCTGCACCACAGAAATCACGTAAGATAATGCTTACTGTCATTTGAAGCCAGTAAATTTCTGAGTAATTTATCATGCAGCAACAGATAACTAATGCCTAAGCCCTGACATCCATTCACAATTCATCAGACACTGTAGCAGACATTTGTGGTGATGATCCAGGCTGTCCTCCAGTGAAACGCATACAATATGTTTTGGTCCTATTTAAGAATATTAAAAAAACATCCATGCCACTCTTTTGATTCATCCATCCACCTATGAGGATGATGCATTCTCAAGACAGTCAGATAGTTGTAGCTTCGTATACAGACAAATTATGGCACAATTTTCAACAAGAGCATTGAGAATGTCTAGATTTATTTTCCTAATTTTCATTCCAAAATATTTATGGACCAGGGACTTCGTGATTTCCTCTTCCACAGCACATATTATCTACTGCGAATATTCTATACTGTATCGATATCAAATGATGTTTTTCTCCTAAGAAAGCTGTTGGTGGGTAACATGATCACAGCAATGAGTAAATCACTTCAGCGGAGTTATTCAGTTTTAGAATCTCTTTGGCCACATCTCTACAATGAGGAGAGCTGAGTAAATCTAAGCTCCTCTTTTATTGACAGAAGAGCAATACTGGCGGTTGAACACTGGAGTTCTTTTGGTGTTAACTTTTCAGCAAGGAGTGTTTTTTGGTTGCTGTTGGCTAAAAATCACGGTTCCTGCATGTCAGGGTGAGGCCAGAGCCACCCGGGAGAGATCTCGGACTCAGCTGGGGAACAGTCAGCAACTCAGCAAGATGGTAGGCTTCATCCTGCCAATGATCATCCCCTCATTTGGGCGGAGACGCTAACGTCCGGAGACCCTTCTTCAAGCACAGCAGCTCTTTGTGCAAAAGTTCACAGCACTGAGATTGCCAGGACAAACCCCCTGGGCTGGTGTTAAAAGTCTTCCCCAAGCCAAGTGCATACAAAGCTTCTGCCCTTTCTGCTTTGACTCCCTATCACCACCACCACCACCACCACCAGCACCACCACCATCACCACCACCATCACCAGGGGCCTCTAGCTCTTCTCTGCCCCCAGCTCACTTTTCTTCACCTTTTCCCATTCTCCTCTCTTTTTCTCTCCAAGGGTCCCCTGGGCTTTAGCTTTTCTGATTCAGCTTTCAGTTGTTTCTCTTTGTTTCCCTTCCCTCTGAGCCACTGTCCCTCAAGATTGCTGCTTCTCTACAGCCTTGGTTATTCTCTAGAGGTGGTCCACCATTCCATGGC
>CAUYRT010102511.1:0-17010 GCA_963574885.1 Lepilemur ruficaudatus
TGCCCTTCAAGGTGGCCCCTGGCTCTTAGTCTGAGATACACACACGTGGAAGGGTCTGTGAAGGTTTTCCACAGGATAGACAGATACAGAGATAAATTAGAGGAAATGAATTTTCAGATCATCTTCCAAAGGCATACATAAGTCCCTGAAGAGTCCTGCCTGAAGCCGCTACAGTTCTGTAGGCCTGACTTACCCACACCCTATTTCACTCTCTACCCATCACCCACTTATTTAAAAAAAAACAAAAAAACCCTACCTCTCTCCACTCCTCAATTCATGCTTTCAGTGCAGAAAACCAGACGGTGACCAGACAGAACATTAATATTGGTGTTGAGACAGGTAGGAACTCCAATGACTGGGTAATGAATCCCCGTGAAATGGACAAGATTTGCAACACGCATTTACAAAGAGGAAGTTTAAATGGCTAATACACGTATCAAAAGATGCCTGGCCTCACTAGCCATCAGACAAGGCAAATTAAAGCCACAACACAACACCACAACTCACCCACAGATTTGCTAAAATTAAGAGGTGTGACACAAATGTTGGCAAAGACGTGGAACAGAAAATCTCACACACTGCTGGCCCAAATGTAAATTAGGATGATCATTTTGGAAGAGTGGTTCACTACTAAGGTGGAAGCCACGCACGTCTCATGACCCATCTGTTTTTCTCCGGGGTATATACGCAACAGAAATGCATAAATATACTTCAAGAGACTTGCGTCTTAAATGTTCATGGTAGCATTGTTCATACGAGTAAAATTCTATTGGTAAAATAAGTATTATTAATATTTATTCCCGGATTGGCTGGGCGCAGTGACTCACGCCTATAATCCCAGCACTCTGGGAGGCCGAGGCAGGAGGATCACTTAAGGTCAGGAGTTCAAAACCAGCCTGAGCAAGAGTGAGGCCTCATCTCTACTAAAAAGAGAAACAAATTAGCCAAACAACTAAAAATATATAGAAAAAAATTAGCCTGGCATGGTGCCACATGCCTGTAGTCCCAGCTACTCGGGAGGCTGAGGCAGAAGGATCGCTTGAGCCCAGGAGTTTGAAGTTGCTGTGAGCTGGGCTGACGCCACGGCACTCACTCTAGCCCGGGCAACAGAGTGAGATTCTGTCTCAAAAAAAAAAAAGATGTATTGCCAGATACAACCAAATGGGGGGAAAGCCCATCCATCTTCCTAAGAACATTTCAAATAAAGTTTTACCTCTTATGTTTAATAACTCCATATCAAATTATATAACGATTTATGTTTTGATCACTTGTATACAAATAATAGTTGTAATAAAAACCCAAATCAGGGCCAGGTGTGGTGGCTCATGCCCGTAATCCCAGCATTTTGGGAGGCCAAGGAGGGGGGATCAGTTGAGCCCAGGAATTTGAAGTTACAGTGAGCTATGATAGCACCACTGCACTCCAGCCTGGGTAACAGCAAGACCCTGTCGCTAAAAAAAAAAAAAAAATTAATTAAAAATAAATCAATAAAAAAGGGGGAAAAACGCAATTGAGGAGGAATTTTAATTTCTTAGAGCCCAATTTTCACAAGAAATTTAAACTTGGTTTAATTTGTATTTGTTTATATATATTTGTTGGGCAGAAAATATGATCAGATGATCACTAAAAGTTATTCAAGCATAAAAATGTATTAGGATAAAATGCTGTGGCAGAAATGAAACACAAATTCAAAGAGAAAAAAGAAAATGTAAATTTTTTAAAGGGTGCTTATATACTTTTTAAAATGATTAATAGTGAATCTCAGTTCTCATTAGATACATTTAAAAGAGTGGCACACCATTTATTTTTAAATGTCAATATTTACAACACGCCAGAGATCAGAACAAATTTAAACTTAATGGAAAAATGTTTGCCACGACTTAAAAAAGTGGAGATAAAAAATTTTTCCAAAAACATTTTATGTGGCATGTAAACAAAATAGTCAAGAGGCTATTGCTATTAAGGTAACAGAAAAGAAACTCAAGTGGTCAAAATTGTGGCAACAAATTTAGGAGTCCACAGAGCAGGATTCCCAAAGCAATGACTTTTTAAAAATACCCAACTCTGGTTATAAAATTTACAATATCGATGAAAACTCCCTAGAAAATTGTCGGTAAAGGTAAAAATATCTCCGGTGACCTTCAAGACTGATAGTAAAAAGAGATAAATTTTAGGCCAGGCGCAGTGGCTCACGCCTGTAATCCTAGCACTCTGGGAGGCCGAGGCGTGTGGATTGCTCAAGGTCAGGAGTTCGAAACCAGCCTGAGCAAGAGTGAGATCCCATCTCTACTAAAAATAGAAACAAATTAATTGGTCAACTAAAAATATATAGAAAATATTAGCCGGGTGTGGTGGCGCATGCCCATAGTCCCAGCTACTCGGGAGGCTGAGGCAGAAGGATCGCTTGAGCCTAGGAGTTTGAGGTTGCTGTGAGCTAGGCTGACGCCATGGCACTCTAGCCCGGGCAACAGAGTGAGACTTTGTCTCAAAAAAAAAAAAAAAAAGATAAATTTTAATATAAAATAAATATTAGGCATCGCTCCTAAAAAGTATTATAAAATACAAATTCTGGCCAGGCGAGGTGGCTCACTCCTGTAATCCTAGCACTCTGGGAGGCCAAGACGGGAAGATAGCTTAAGGTCAGGAGTTCGAGGTTGCAGTGAGCTATGATGACGCCACTGCACTCTACCCAGGGCGACAGAGTGAGACTCTGTCTCAGAACAAACAAGCAAATAAACAAAATACAAATTCTGGTGGGGAGCTGGCTGAGAACCTCTCGTCCATCTTTCTGGTCGTGGTGGTCTTCCACCCTCCTGGGTCCCTCACTCTCAGTCTCTTTGACTCTCCCTTCTACCCCATCCCACCTCCAAATACTGGGGCTCTTGAGGACCACCCTCTCTCCCAGGTGAGCCCAACCATTCACAGGGCTTCAAATGCTGCCATATTTCTGCCAATGACTCCCCAGCTTATGTCCACAGCCCAGACCTGGCGTGACCTAGCCTGGGTCTGCTAAAGGACACTGGCCTTCCTGGGCCGCCAAGTGCCCTACACTCCCTCTCATGCCTTAGCACAGGTATTGCCCCACCTGAAATGTTTGCTTTCTTTTCTATCTTCCTCCCAAGTGTGCCCCTCCTATCTCCCCACCTCAGCTGCACTCTATGCTAGAATCATCGTCAACAAACCTGAGCTCCTCCAATCCCTCCTGCAACCCTCTGAGCCTCCCAACATACTGTTGCTCTGCAAGAACACTTTTCCCCAGGATCTTCCTCTACTTATTCTTCACCCTCACATATCCCCTCCTCCAGGAAGCCCTCCCTGATACCCATCACTCCCAGGCTGGGGCAGACACTTACTCTGGGCTCCTACACCCCTCATGTCTCCCCCATCCTGGCACAGATCACTCTGTGGTCTCTGACTGTCTGGTCATTGATCTATCAGCCCCACAGGGCCCCATGAGGCCAGGACTGTCTCTGTCTCCACTGTGTCCCCAGCATCACCCAGCCAGGCCTGGGCACAGAACTGGCATCAACTCTGCATAAAAGGAGTTAAGGTCAGCAGTTCCCTGGAGCCTTCAATGCCTGGCGCAGGCAGAGGGGCGTTCTGCACTCTCACCTCTGGAGCTCCTCCAGCTACTCCTTATTCTAGAAGCTGGGGCATGTTGGAATTAAAAATAGAATTCAATAGAGATGGAATGTACTTAAGATTTAGTGAAGCGGGTGTGTAAAGGGGAACGTGACTTCACCAAAGCAACCCAGAGGAGCCAGTAACCTCCCCACCAGGCGTGGGTCTCACCTTCCAGAAAGATAGAAAAGAACCAGTTCAGGCTGGTTCAGGCAGTTCAAGTACAGAGTTGCTCGTGATTGACAGCCAGGGGTAGAGGCTGAAGCGGAACCCGAAAGCGGGGTGTTGCAGGCAGAAAGGGAATTCTTTTCTGCACTCTTTGAAATTTGTAATAAACCCACAACCATGTATTCCTTGTGTAACTGAATGTCTATGAAAAGTCATGAAGAAGTGGAGACAGTAAAGGCACTGACTTCGGGGATCTTGTAAGATTTCGGTCAGAAGGAGACAGCAAGGAACTTCAGCAGGCGCGCTGGGCTGTGCCAGGATTTGCCTAAATGCTGTGCGGGCATCAACCACTGGATCCCTCGTAATCCTCTGAGGCAGGTACTAATCTGCATAGAATCTATCGGCCCCACCTTGCTGATGAGAAACGTAAGGGAGTTAGGTCCACCTGCCCAAGGTCACGGAACTCAAGGCCAGTGCAAGATTTGAACCCGGGTAGCAGAGGAGAAAGGGAAGGGGGGAAGGATTGCAGCCAGTTCCTGTCTGGTTCTCTCCTACACACACACACACACACACACACACACACACACACACAAACGGTTTTTAGTCCCTCTCTAGACCATCTTCATCCTCTCCCCTTGTCAAACCCTCAAACCCCCAGCCATGACTCAGGAGGCTGGGGGCGCCCCCTGGTGGAAGCCGTGTGCGCGGCGGTGGCGGGGCAGATCTCCCAGGATACGGAAAGGTGGGAGACCCAAGTGGAGCTCCCCATCAGGGCCCGGAGGAACCACTCTACTGGGCAGGTTGGGAGGCAGAGGTAGAGCAAAACTGTCCCCTGCATCAGAGAGCAGTGGGGAGGAAGGAGAGAAGGACAGAGTGAAGAAACATCCAGAACAATACACCAAGCGACCCTTAGGAGCTGTGTGACTGTGGGCAGGTAACCTATGATCCTTCAGCCCCAATTTCCTCATCCGGGAGATGGGGACGGCATATTAGTACCTGCCTCAAAGAATTAATGGGGCACAGGTACAGTTATGAGCCCCATTTACAGATGAGGAAAACAGAAGTTGAATGACTTAGCCAAAGCCACATAAAGGGGCAGCGGAAATGGCAGGGCAAAGAGTTGAATTCACATTGGCCGGGCGCGGTGGCTCACACCTGCAATCAGAGCACTCTGGGAGGCCAAGGCAGATTGCTTGAGGTCGGGAGTTTGAGACCAGCCTGAGCAAGAGTGAGAACCCCTGTTTCTACTGAAAATAGAAAAAATTAGCCAAGCAACTAAAAATAGAAACAAAGAATTAGCTGGGCGTAGGGGTGAGCACCTGTAGTCCCAACTACTCGGCAGGCTGAGGCAGGAGGATCGCCTGAGCCCAGGAGTTTGAGGTTGCTGTGAGCTAGGCTGACACCACGGCACTCTGGCCCGGGCAACAGAGCCAGACTCTGTCTCAGAAAAAAAAAAAAAAAGAGTTGAATTTAGGTAATTCCTGTTCCCCAAAGTTTCCAAAATGGAGGCTCCAGCCTCCAAACCTCAAGCTCTGGCCTCCACACTGCTCCCTATCCCTGCACGCACCCCCCAACATTTCCTGTTCCTTTTGATTGCAAAACAGTTAAGCCCACTCCTTGGCTGCCCCAGCTCCTGCCTCCTAAGGCAGGTTTCCTAAACTACTACCCTCCACCCCTCTCCCACTCCCCTACCTCCACCAATAGACTGATCCACAGATTTTCATCAACCAAGGCAGCTCATACCCTATGAGCAAGAAGCCAGTTGTTGACACTGGTACATTTTCATCCCACTTAATGTCTGTGTGGCTGTGTGAGGCACGGGCACCCAGGCAAGTCCTGGCCTGGCCGTTGCCCCACTAGACAAATAATCACTGATAAGCAGTTTCCTGAGTCTCTGGCTGCCAGGGAAGGGTGGATGGGGCTCTGGAAGGAGAATGGGCAGGGCCCAGGTGGGAGGGGACTGGGCTGGACCTGTGGGGAGGGCGGGTAGCTCAAAGCCAAAGCTGGAGACAGAAGGAACCGGACCCCCATGACTCAGCGCTTGAAATGTGGAAATTGGCAACTCGGAGAGGCAGGCAGTGCCTGTTGGAAGAGGAAAAGACGGTAAACAACCTGGAGATCAGATCAGTCCCTGGGAGAAACGGATGGAGACGTTGTGTCAAAGCCATTCTTGAAAACACCTTGCAGGAGTTAAAACTAATGAACCAGAGCCGCGTGTCTGGGTACGAACAAACCTCAAACGCTGAAGAAAACAGGCCAGTGGCAGAATAGGTCCGGGGGTGGGGCACCTGCAGCCTCAAGGCTGCATGTGGCCCTCCAGATCCCCAAGTGCGGCCCCTGGACTGAATCCAGACTTTATCAAAAGGATTTCTACTGTACAATTGGGATTCAGCCAAGGCCACATGTGGCCCCAAGGCCACAGGTAAGCTGTGAGCTATGTATACAAATATGTAGGAAAAGAATAAGAAGATAACCTTGAAATATTAACTATAAGATATTGGTTCCCCTGCGGGAGAGAGAGGTATGACATTGGGAAAGGGACACAGGAGACCCCAACTCAGTCACCAGCATTTCACTTTCTCTAAATACATAATGAATGGAACATTTCACTTCTCCAAATACATAATGGTAAAAATGATAAGCTATTGTAAAGACAGGCATGCCTACAGGATCACGACAATTCCTCTCGTCATGTCCCTGTCTCTGTATTTGAAAGAATTATTTTTGAAAGAATCATTTTTTTAAATAACAAGAGAATGGAACCAAATAATAGATACAGAGGGAGGTAAGGATATGGGAAGCATAAGCTGTCACCAAAAAGACCCATGGACGCCTTTGTGATGGAAATCTGTGGGGCCAGTGCCTTAATTTTTTCTACCTCCATCTCTCTCAGCTGCAAAGAATGGTATGTAGAAGTCATCAGGAAAAGAGAAGACGGAGCGAGGGCGTGGGACGCACAGGTAGAAGAGGGGTAGACAGGAAAGGGAGGGGGGCTGGGATGAGGAGACAGCAGAACAGAGCAAAGAACGTCGCTGCTTTGTGGTCTGTGACATAATCAAGCCACTGCCGTTATCCCCAGCCAGAGATGATGCTCTTCAAGTCTGGGGAAGCCCGAGGCCCGGGGAAGCAGGAAGGAAGCAGGCAGGACTCATCTTGGACTTCCCTTTTGCCCAGTTCCAGGTGTTGCAGGGGGCAGCTGTGAAGGAGGGAAAGGAGAGAAACGAAGAAGATAAGCAAGGCAGGGAGGAGAAAGTCAGGGGGGAGGCAGAAGGAGTCCGGTAACCTGTACCAGAGAGCAGACAGGCTGTGGCTCAGCCCCGGACAGCAAGGAGCATTCCAGAACCCTAGGGCGGGAGGAAACAGAGCAAAACAAATCCCCCAGCAATTTCTAGAATTTCTAGAACCCATCCACCCCCTCAGCCTGCTGGAACCCTGGCATTGGCAGCCTCCAGAGTGATTAAGAAAATCTGATGGTGGGAGGTAGACTCCAAGAGTCTCCAGTACTGCCCAGCCCAGATCGGGGGATTTCTGATGGGAAGTAGCTTTGAGGTCGAGCTGCTCGCTGCTGAACACCACGCTGTGGGCATCTCCTGGCCCAGGGTGACGATTCGTTGAGAGAGGACCCACCAGGCATGACTCAAGTTACTGCAAAATCTATATTGGGAACCTCTGAGTCTTTTGCTCTCTAGACTTGAGAGTTTTGGAAACTTGATTGCTTTGTAGATGAATTTTAGAGATTTACAAACTGTATTCAGATTGTTTATTCAACCAGATGTTTACTGAGCACCTACTGGGTGTCAGGCACTGGGGATACAGCAGTGAATGGAACAGAAATCCCAGTCTCAGGGACAGAACAGTCTGGTGGATGAAGGGAAAATAAAAATGTAAATCAATATATAAGATACTTTCGGGTGGTGATGAGAGCTCACGAAGGAAATGTTTTATGTATCTAAACACATTCAAAGCTTACTATATGCTAGGCACTATTATAAATGCTTAAAATATTAGCTCATTTAGGATTTATATAGTACCCTATTAATAATAAATTAAAGCTGGGTGTGGGGTGGGGAAGGAGTTTATTCAGCTAGTGTGGTCTGGGAGTGTCTCTGCTGGAGGGGGCTGGTCTTTGTACAGGGAACAGAGAATGAGCCAAGGTCAATCTCTAGGCCAAGCGCTTTAAGCAGAAGACAAGTGCAAAGGCCCAGAGGTTGGCTTGACATTGGAGAAACTGAAAGAAATAGGGTCCAGCTCGGTGGCTCACGCCTGTAACCCTAGCACTCTGGGAGCCTGAGGCAGGAGGATCGCTCGAGGTCAGGAGTTCAAAACCAGCCTATGCAAGAGTGAGACCCCGTCTCTACTAAAAATAGAAAGAAATTAATTGGCCAACTAAAAATATGTAGAAAAAATTAGCCGGGCATGGTGGCCCATGCCTGTAGTCCTAGCTACTCGGGAGGCTGAGGCAGGAGGATTGCTTGAGCCCAGGAGTTTGAGGTTGCTGTGAGCTAGGCTGACACCATGGCACTGTAGCCTGGGCAACAGAGTGAGTCTCAAAAAAAAAAAGACGAAAGAAATAGAATATCATGAGCAAAGAACAGTGGGCCAAGATGATGTCAAGTTTAGCATCCTGAAAGGTCTATTAGGCCACCATGAGGGGCTTGAATTTTATTACCAGGGTAGTAGGAAGTCTTGTTCTGGAATCTTTAGACTCTTGGGAACTTTTCAGTTTTCTTATCGATAGGATTACACAGTCTTAGTCATTTTTAAACATCAGATCCTTTCAATCTTTGCAATCTTGCGACTTTTATTCTTGGCCAGAGCACTTTTTCTCAAGAACATGACCTGAATGTTCCTTGGAGTCTGGGGAACATTTGACTTCAATCTCCTCTAGGCTTGAGTCTAGCCTCTGACATCCCAGGGGTGTAGCCTGAAACCGGGGAAGGGGTAACAGGCAGGCTGGCCCCAACTCTGCTGCAAAGAAGGAAATGCCAATTCTTAGTTCCTCTTTTGCCTTGTTCTGGAGGGTTCTAGGAGTTCCCAGATCCAACCTCAAATCTGTCTGCCCACTCCACTCTATGTAGCTTCGGGATAGTTTCCAGACATCCCAAACTTCATGGAACCAATAGAGAATTCCTGATTTACCCCCTCCCTGCTGCAAAACGGGCTCCACCGGCTTCCCACTTTGCCTGGTCCCCACACCTTCTTCTCATCTTCTTCCTCACCTCACCTGTGTAAAAGGCACCACCATCTTTCTACTTGCCAATGACAACAAAATCTAGGAGTAGGGGAAAAAATCTGTTTCACTAGACAACATATCCTTCTCGGTTGTCAGATTCTGGTCTCGTTCACTGTCTTTGCAACAGTCTCTTCCCCCCATTGCAATAGGTCTTTTTAAATAAAGTATCTACTTCCCTAAGCCCAGATTTGTTTTTATCTGACAGATTTAGCCTTGATTCCTTCCTCTGACTTCAAACCCAATTTGTCAGCAAATCCTGCTGGCTCTACCTCCAAATACATCCCAAATTCACCCCTTTCCTTCTCTCCCCGCTGCCACCCACCAAGGTCCAAGCTACTGTTATCACATGCTTGGCTTTTGCAGCGGCCTCTCCTCTAAAGTACTGGCTTCCTCTTCCCCTCTCCCCCTCCCCCCCCAGTTCATTCACTGGATGGCAGCCAGAAAAGTCTTTTTAACTGCAAAGAGAAAACTAATCCAGAGTGGGAGGGAAGGGGGATTAGTACAGTGGCAGGAGGCGGGTAATTGACTAGGAAGGGGCATGAGAAAGCTTTCTGGGGTAATGGTAACTTTCTGTATCCTGACAGGGGTTTGGGTTACATAAATGTATGCATTTGTGGAAACTCATCTAATAATGCACTTAAAATGTGTGTGTTTTACTGTATGTTAGTTTGCCTTGGGGAAAAAAATTACCTGTAAGCAAATACCGAACTCTAGCTAATGATATGCATGCTGATGGATTTGGGAGGGAAGTGTACTGGTGTCTGCAACCGACTTTGAAAAGCATCAAAAAAACCAAAAACGGATCTATGGGGCAGGATAAACAAGATGTGCAACAAAGAAACTATAATAAATGTTATTGGTGGAATCTAGGTGATCAGTATACAGGTGTTGGCTCTATGTTTGAAAAGTTTTCATAATTAAATGTTAAATGAAAATGCAAAACAAAGTAACTGCCCTGCTGCAAACCCTTCACTCAGACTGCTTCCGTTTGCATAGAAATAAAATGCAAAGTCTTTTCCAGGATGGCCTGCAGGATGGCCCCTGCAGACTTTGCTGACTTCAAGTCCAACATTCAGTCTGTGATGCAACAAATATTTCTTAAGCACTTGTGTGCCAGGCACTGCACTAGACGCTGGGGATACAGCGGTGAACCAAACCTACAATAATCTATGCACAAGTGGATCTGACATTCTGCCTTCTTCCTCAATAAGCCCATTTCTCTGGCAGGCCTTCTTACTTCCCGAAATTGTCTTAATTTCAGCTTAATCTACATGTGGCTACGCGCTCAGGGAAGGCAGGGCCTTTCTCTCTGTTGCTCATAGCTTCATCCATAGGTCTAGAACAAAGTCTTGTTTATAGTTAGACCTCAATAACAATTAGTTGAGGAAATGCACAAATTTATTTAGTACTTGTTATATGTGCACCTGCCCTGTTTTAAATCGTGTGCGTATGTGTACTTAATTTAATCCTGAACGCTAGCTCCATCTTACAAAAGAGTGAACAGAGGCACAAAGTAAGGCTGTGAATTCAAGTAGTCTGGCTTCAGCCATCATTCTCCTAACCACTATACTGCCTCTGACCTAATGAATGAATGAGTGAATGACTCCGTCAATCATCCGGACGGGCCTGGATCCAAATCCTAACTCCCACTTAGCTCTGTGATCCAGGGCCAACCGATTTACCTTCTGGACTTTAGACTCTCTATCGTTAAAGGTCAAGTCCCTCCTAGTTGTGAAGACGATAGATGCTGGAGGGAACTGGCTGGAAGACACCACACACAGGCACGCACCCAGGAACGCACACCCGGGATTGCAACCAGGAGGAAGGCAGGAGCTGGGGAGGGTAGCGCAGGGTCACCGCCAGGGGCAGGGTGTGGCCGCCTACAGGCGGCCAAAGTCTCCGGCTTCCAGGTTCCTTCCGTTTGCTTTCGCTCTACCTGGGGCGCTGTCTCCGCCCCCCGAGCCCCGGGCAAACCTGGGTGACCTGGCAGACCTCTCCATTCGAGCGTGAGTCCCAGACATCAGGCGGCGGCGGTGGTCTGGGAGAAATCTGGCGGCGGGGAGAGAAGCCTGCCTGCAGGCAGGGGGATGGGCTGGCTGCCCCGCCCCCCGCCTGATTTCGCCGGGGAGGGAGCCGCCCGGCTCCCGCCCTAACTGGCCCAGCCGCGTGGAGCGCCTGGGAGGAGGAGACGGAGCCGACCTGCCGCGATGGAGGCGGCCGGCACCTGGGCGCTGCTGCTGGCGCTGCTGCTCCTGCTGCTGACGCTGGCGCTGCCCGGGATCCGGGCCCGAGGCCACCTGCCCCCCGGGCCCGCGCCGCTGCCGCTGCTGGGGAACCTCCTGCAGCTCCGGCCCGGGGCGTTTTACTCGGGGTTCGTGCGGGTGAGGGGCCGCGGGGACGTCCTAGATCGGGGCGGGGGTCCACGGCCCAGAGCGGGAGGGGTCCCCCGGGAGAGAAGACGGGGCCTTCGGGTATCCTGCGGAGGACGTAGGGGCAGGGGTCCCAGGGCAGAGGACCTACGGTGTCCTGGGGTTGGGGGGCAGTAGGTTGTCCAGGGCCAAGAAGGGGAGGGGTACCCGCAGAGAGGATCCTTGGGGTGGGCGCCCGGGCTAGGAGGGGCAGAGACCTCTGCCCACAGAATCCTGGGAAGGTGAAGGGCAGGGACCAGGCGGAGAGAGACAAGAGTCCTCCCGCAGAAGAGCTGAGGGGGAAGGCTTGTCACCGGGGGAGAGAGAGCTGGGGCACACAGGTGAGGTGTGCTAAGGAGAGGACAAAGAGGAAAGGGCAGAGGAGGGCGGCGGTGGGATGTGGAGGCCAAGAAGAGGCTGGGGGCGTTGCAGGCTCACGGGGGTCCCGGGCTGGCGGCTTCTGTCTGCAGAGGCTCCCGGGTGGGAGGATGGGTGGAGCTCCCCTGGGAGGGAGCTGGGAGTTCCTGGGACGGAGGAGGGAAGGAAGGAGAGCAAGAAGGCAGGTGAGGCAGCCCCAACCTTTGGGGTGCGGGGTGGGAGTGGAAAGAAGCCCGAGCTTCCCCATTGAAAAGGATTCTGGGGTCCTTCAAGGACATAGAAAAGGAGCTGGGTTTCTGGGGAGAGATGCTCAGAAGCGTCTGCTCCAAAATTCGAGGGTTTTGCAGTGAGTGATTGGAAGGGGTGGTTGGGTCGTTGGGGTGACGGGCCCTGAGGAATTAAAGGAGACCAGAGCTGGTTCTGGGATGTCCCAGGGTCAGAGGTTAAGTAGGAAGTGAGGCGGTGGGGACCGCAGAATGTGTTGGGGGAGGGCACTTTGGTGAAGGGGTCTAGGAGCCTGGTGCAGAAAGAGAACTGAGCCTCCCAATGGTGCTATTCCTGCTTTTGGGGAGAAGAGGCAGGTTCCTGGTGGAGGGTGCAAAAGCTAGACCAGCCAGTGACAGAGGTCATGATGCAGACACCGTGGCTGGGAGAGGCGGCAGCCTGCCCCCCCAGCACCCAGCCCTTCTGCCTCCCTGCCCCCAGCTGAGCAAGAAGTATGGACCGGTGTTCACCGTGTACCTGGGACCCTGGCGGCGAGTGGTGGTCCTGGTTGGGCACAAGGCTGTGCAGGAGGCCCTGGGAGGCCAGGCTGAGGAGTTCAGTGGGCGAGGAGCACTGGCGACGCTGGACCGGACTTTTGATGGCCATGGTGAGTGATGGGGTGGGGGCTGCTGGGCCCCTCACTCTAAGCCGACCACCACTTACTGGTATGCGACATGGCCTGGTGCTCATGTGTCCTCATCTGCAAAGTCACAGGCTGATAATAGCGCCTATCACATAGGGCTGTACTACAGATTGGAGGAGGACTGGGCCTCGTGCAAAGTGAGCACTCATTAGTTACCAGGTTGTATCAGTGATAGCAATCACTGACCCAGGTGGAGCCCTGGGGGCCCAGGAAGAAGCACGAAAGAATGTTCGAGGCACTGGGAATTGGTGGGCAAGCACTGAAAACGTAGAAACCATCCTCTGTGTTACAGCGGAAGGCAGGAGGCCTATGCTGGGTGCTGCCAAGGGACATAGCAGTGACTAAGACAGCCCCAGTCCTGCTCCCCCCAGAGCACCTAGGCCAGTGGGGAGAGAGACCCTTCGCCAGACAGTGGCAGCCCAGAGATGTCAGGGCCAGATGGGGACGCACAGCGAGAAGGGTCAGGGTGGGATGGGGGCACAGGCAAAGGGGTTGGGACAGGGATGGGGAGGCCCTGGGACAGTAGGAAGCCAGGGGACGTGCCTGACCCAGCCTGTTTGGTGGAGGATCTTCACGAAGTCTTCCTGGAAGAGGATGTCTGAGATGAGACTCATAAGATGAGTGAGAAGGGCGTTCCAGGCAGAGACTAGTGCATATAAAAGCATAGAGATGCGGCCGGGCGCGGTGGCTCACGCCTGTAATCCCGGCACTGTGGGAGGCCGAGGCGGGTGGATTGTTTGAGCTCAGGAGTTCAAGACCAGCCTGAGCAAGAGCGAGACCCCGTCTCTACTAAAAAAATAGAAAGAAATTAGCTAGACAACTAAAATATAAAGAAAAGATTAACCGGGCGTGGTGGCGCATGCCTGTAGTCCCAGCTACTCGGGAGGCTGAGGCAGGAGGAGGATCGCTTGAGCCCAGGAGTTTGAGGTTGCTGTGAGCTAGGCTGATGCCACAGCACTCTAGCCCGGGCAATGGAGTGAGACTCTGTCGCAAAAAAAAATAAAAGCGTAGAGATCGGAGAAGCAGCATTCATTCATTCATTCATCTTACACATCATTATGCCTGGCTCTGTACTGGGGCCACAAAAGTGGCCAAGACAGATGTGGTGTCCTCTCTTACTGGGGGAGAGGCAGGGAGTAGAATTCTAAAAAAAGAAGTACAACCTTGAGAGCAAGGCACGGGGCACAGAGGACCTGTACAGGAGTGGGTGCGGAGGAGTCAGGGAAGGCTTCTTGGAGGAGGCGACATTAGAACTGAGGCGACATTAGAAGTGAGACGTGGAGTATGAGTGGCGTTAGCTCCCCAAGGATGGGAGCAGAGCCGGGTGAGAGTGACTCAGGCAGAGGGAGCAGCTGGGGCCAAAGCCTAGAGGGCAATCCTGACTCCTTTGAGGAAGTGAGAGGAGACCAGTGCAGTTGTAGCGGGATGAGTAATTACTCGGAGAAGTGAGTGGGAGTCCTGGTCATGCAAGGCCTGTGAGTCATGCCAGAGCGTTCAGGCTTTTGGTTTTCCTGGGAGCAATAGATTTTAAGCAGGGAAGATCAGTAATCAGAGTTAGAAAGTCCTCTGGTTGCTGTATGAAAGGGCAAAACTGAAGTCTGGGAGCCTGGGGAAGGGACTGGGCTAGACCAGGGCTGGGGCCCGGTGGGATGGGGAGGAGGGGCGGGGTTGGGAGAGTTATCAGGGCGAAACCTCAGGCTCTGGCCAGGGAACAGGCATGGATGGTGAGCTGAGAGAGTGGGTGGAGAGATGCTGAGGCCGGTTGGGGACACGGTGTGGCAGGGGGTGCAGGGGACACCCAGTAGGAGGTGTCCAGGGAGCCACTACAGGATGGCTTTGAACCGATGAAAGCATTAAGCTCAGAGAAGGGGAGGGTCTGTCTGGAGCAGGCGTCTTGGATGAAGGAGGAAAACAGTTGCGGATCCATCCTCCTGCGTCTCTGTGCAGCCCCCAGCCTGTGTGGGGCAAGGGACCCGGGACTCCGTAAGTGTTGGGGTGGGTGGATGGGAGGGGAGGAGGGAAGCCGAGGAAAAGAAAGGTAAAATGTGGGTGGAAGGAAGACAACTTTGCTTGCCCTGATTAATTAAGGAGCAGAAGAAGCCTGGATCATCCCAGTTACCTGTTTTTCAGAAGAATGTACCCTCTGCCCCAGGGTCAAAGGATGGAGGAACCAGTTTGATTATGCATTTATTGAGCACCTACTGAGTTCTCATTCCTGAGCTAGGCTGGAATGGACTCAGGGGCTTGAAGAGTCCCCTCGGGGGTACCTTGCTAGGAGGAAGGGGGTAGTCCTGGGGAATGGAGAGGTGCCGGTCCCTCCTTGAGTCTAGCCATCTGTGCAGGGGTCTTTTTCTCCAACGGGGAGCAGTGGAGGCAGCTGAGAAAATTCACCATGCTGGCTCTGCGGGACCTGGGCATGGGAAAGCGAGAAGGCGAGGAGCGGATCCAGGCGGAGGCCCAGTGTCTGGTGGAGGCGTTCCAGGGGACAAAAGGTGAGCAGGGTGGGGTCGGCCCAAGGTCCCTGGGCGAGTCCCGGGAGGAATGAGTGAGAGGTGAAGCCTTGGACTCTAGGGCTGTCTCTCCGTGGGTGTCACCACATCTCTTTGTGTGTCCCTGGTGCTGTCATTTCACTTTCTCTTGGTCTCCGTCTCTCCTTCTGCCTCTTTTCTCTCCTTTTCTCTGTTGTTCTGGCCCTAAGTCTGTCTGGTTTCTCTCTCCCTGTGTGTCTCTGCCTGTTGCTGTTTCTGTCTTTCGTCCTGTCTGTCTCTCTCTACTTGTCTGTATCCCTGTCTGTCTGTCTGTCTGTCTCTCTCTGATCGGGTCCAGCCCACCTCAGCTCCCCTCCGCCCAGCTCCATCACAGCCTCCTACTCCTCCTCTGCTCCCCCTAGGACACCCATTTGATCCCTCCCTGCTGCTGGCCCAGGCCACCTCCAACGTCACCTGCTCCCTTGTCTTTGGCCTGCGCTTCCCCTACGAGGATGAGGAGTTCCAGGCCGTGGTCCGGGCAGCTGGCGGTACCCTGCTGGGAGTCAGCTCCCCATGGGGCCAGGTAAGTGGGTGGGGCCCCTCTCTGGCTACCTTCCCCGATCCGAAGGTTCCTGCCAAGCCTCCATGAGAACCAGCCTCCCTTCCTCCCCGCAGACCTATGAGATGTTCTCCTGGCTCCTGCACCCCCTGCCGGGCCCCCACAGGCAGCTCTTCCACCATCTGGGCACCCTGGCTGCCTTCGCTGTCCAGCAGGTGCAGCGGCACCAGGGGAACGTGGACACCTCGTGCCCCGCACGCGACCTTGTTGATGCCTTCCTGCTGAAGATGGCGCAGGTGAGAAAAGGGCACGGGGGAGGGGTCCCCTAAAATGGGACTGGTGGCCTGGCTGGCACCCCGCTGGGTGTACCTGGGGATCTCGGTCTCTCTCTCCCTCTCTCTGTGTGTATGTAGATCTCTGCAGGTGTATGCACATCTCTGTGCGTCCATCTGTCTGTCTGTCTGTCTGTCTCTTTTGGTGCTTTGTTCTCACTACCTCTCCCCACCCCACACCTGGAGTGTGTCTGTGCTGGGCTCTGTCTCTCCTGCATCCCTCCCCTTCCTCACCCCTCCGACCTCAGCCCCGTGCCCAGGCCCTGTGCCCTGTGTCCTGCCGCCAGCAATTTCATATAAGTGGGATCATAGAATATTTGTCCTTTTTGACCTGCTTACTTCACTTAGCGTAATGTCCTCAAGGTTCATCCACGTTATAGCATGTGACAGGATCCCTTCCTTTGTAAGCCTGAATCACATTTCACTGTATGTCTATACCGCATTCCGTGTATCCATTCATCCATCTGCAGACACACGGGTTGCTTCCACCTCTTGCTATTATGAGTAACTGCTGCCATGAACATGGGTGTACGATGATCTCTTTAAGTCCCTGCTTTCAATTGTTTTGGGTATATCCCCAGAATTCAAATTGCTGGATCATATGATGACTTAGTTTTTAATTATTTGAGTAACCGCTATACTGTTTTCCATAGTGGCTGCCCCGTTTTACATTCCCACCAATGGTACCAAGGTGGGAATGGGAGACAAAGGTGTTTCCATATCTTCACCAAGACTTGTGATTTTCTGTGTTTTTTTTTTTTTTTTTTTTGAGACAGAGTCTCACTCTGTCGTCCGGGCTAGAGTGCCGTGGCGTCAGCCTGGCTCACAGCAACCTCAAACTCCTGGGCTCAAGCGATCCTCCTGCCTCAGCCTCCCAAGTAGCTGGGACTACAGGCATGCGCCACCAAGCCCGGCTAATTTTTTCTATATATTTTT
>CAUYRT010102513.1:0-12872 GCA_963574885.1 Lepilemur ruficaudatus
GCTTGAAAAGTAGTTGGGGAGTGGAATTAGGGGTCTCAATAAGGGAAAGGAATTCCTCTAAAACTGATTTATGTGATTAACTGTACATCTCAGTAAATTCACTGAAAATCATTTAATTGTACACTTAAAATGGAGTAAAGGAAAAAAGAAAATAAAATGATGAGATACAGACTTGGAGAAAATATTTGCAAATTGCATACTCATTAAAAGAATTGTTTTCTTATATAAAGAACTGTCATAATTCAATGATAATAATATACCTATTAAAAATGGAAAAAAAAGATTTTTAAAAAAGATGCCTTTTAACCCCCCTTCAGGGTGACATTATCAATTTAATCTATACTCTCCTTGCTTGGTTGATTTACTAGCTTCAATCCACATTGACCACTGTTACCTAACAGAGTGAAGCAATGTGAACTACAAGGACATCAAAACCATGACCCTTCAGCATGCTTGTCAGGAGAAAGTTCTAGTCATATGGTCCGTCACTTGACCTGTAGAGAGAGCCGATGAAATTATCTCAAGGTAGCTGTTTCTACCTTGAATTCCATTATATGTATATGTATGTATGTATGTGTGTATATATATATATATATATATATAAAACAACCTCTGAAGTTATTCTATGTGTAAATGGATGTGGAAAAATGACACGATTTGACCTAGCTTCTTAATTATACTCTATCATTTTATTCTAAAGACACGTAGGTTTGTGGTAATTGCACTGACATTTGAAATTTAAATGATATCCATTGTGGGTTGAAAGTAAAAACCAGAATACATGCAAATCAGTGACTATATGAATACTTAAGGCATTAGTTCTTAACCTTCATGGTCAGCCTTTATAGGTAGTCAAATATTTGCTGCATCAATGAGAATAAGAAGGAACCTCTTCCCAGAAAAAAAATATGCATGCATATTATTTGTGTAAAAAGGAGTTCAAAAGACTATGAATCCAGTCCGTTCTTTCATTAAGAGCTAATCAGACCTAAGAGATAGCTCACCAATATACGAATGATTGTATTGGCCTCTAAATACTTGATAGGTTTCAGGAAAAAATTTAACATTCATAGAAAAGTGATTAATTTAACAAAGCCCTAATTAATTCTCTTATATATTCACTGAGAAAATATGTATTGACTGCCTTTTGCCACCATATTTGGTATTAGAGGTTTCCAATGCAGATCTATATAACCTTTACATAAAAATATCTTGAGAAGCTTCTTTAACATGCAGATTTTAGGATTCAAACTGAGGTATATGTGGTAAGAAACACCCCTCCTTCACCTTCCACATCCTTCACGAGGCAGGCGTGTGGCATTATGTTCTGCTTGTTATGTTGGCAGGTGAAGGTAGTTCTTATGGCTTTCACTTGGCTTGTTCGCCGCAAGTCAAGGAACTAGTGTGTATTTTGCCAGTCTGAGTGTGTTTCTTGCAACTTTGCATTTTATAATCAGGATAATGGTTACATGGTGAGTTCACACAGGCCCAATGTAGGATGGACCCAAAACGTAATCCCAGTTATCACCTGATCTCCATCAGCCTCTACTATGACCATTGGACCACAGTGGCATTTTGGATGCCCAGGGACTGCTGTCAGTTAGTTCCAGGGCATCACAGTCTCTGAGTGTCTGTCTTTCTAAAATATTTGGTCACTCTGAAAAATGGTGGCAAGATTTCTTGGAGGAAGACTAGGAAGTAGATTTTCAGTATAATTTTTTGTCTGTGTACCCCAGTCCTTTCTCAAAGGAACCCACTCTCTCCTTTATTAAGACATTCGGAGTCCAGGAACTAGTTCATGACTAAAAATCCTATTAGAGATCTGGCCTTCACCTATGGTAGTTTAAATCACATTTCTCGTTATCAAACCTGGTGCTTTTCTATCTCTACACATCAACAAGACTCTATAGACCGATCAACTACCTCGGTTTAATGACAGCATGACTTATTCGCTAACTGACTTAGTGAGTTCAGACTGCTGTAACAGAATAACACATTCTGGTGATGTAAACAAAAATTTACTTCTCAGAGTTCTGGAGCCTAGAAAGTCCAAGATCAAGAGACTGACAGATTTGTTGTCTTGTGAGGGCATTGTTCCTGATTTGCAGATGGTGGTTTTCTAACTATATTCTCATAGGGACAAGAGAAATAATCCCTCTCCCGTTTCTTCTTACATTCCTGAGGTCTCCACCTTCACGACCTAATTACCTCCCAACATCCCCACCTCCTAATACCATCAAATTTGGGGGTTAAGATTTCAACATATGAATTTTGGTAGGACACAAACATTCAGTCCATAACACTAAGACCAAGAATGCCTGCAGGTCAAACTACACTGATCACTGTGTGGGCTCTACTAATACTATACATTGAGGTAGCCTTTGCACTGGTGCTTCCTGTAACTCTGATTATTAAGTGCCACCACTTGGCCCCTGCCATTCTGGGATTTCAGTATGTCTATAAAATATAGGGAGTCCTCAAGATCCCATTATCCCCATTGAATTTCAGGAATCTAATTCTACTGCAGCATTACCTAGTGTTGTTCCTAGCCTATAGGTAATAGCCACTACAGAGTTCTTTAAGGTTGTTAGAGCTTCCCTCATGAATGCACTAAGGTAAAGAGAGAATCCTTGGGAAAACTCAGGGGCATAGATTGAGGATGGTTAGCAGGTCTTGTAAAACCAATCCATTCTAACACCCATTTCTTTCTACAACTTTGGATAAATACAGTGCCAAGGACATTTCAACTTCATTATTGTAAGTTACCTTTGACTAAAGGTTTAGTCAAATAGAAAAGCAAACTGTTAGAAACACTCTTACCTTCTTGATTTAATATTTTGAATCCAGATTCTTTGCTTAGTGCACCCACCCATTTTGACACAATTTGCTGATCCCACATTATAATCCTTCTACTCTGATCCAACATACTTAGAACCCATTGCCACATGGGCTCCCAGACTTTTGTTAATAAAGACTGGCAATTCTTTTGGCCTACATGACACTTCCTCATGGTGCTAAGAGGACACTTGAGGATTATAAGTGGTCTCCTGATATTTATATGTCGTTGCTGAGTTCTTTGGTGGACCAAAAGCTATAGTGAGATAAATGAGGGAGGAAATATGAAAGTAGAAGGAAGTTCTCTGTCTCCCTCTTTCTCTCTCTTCCTCTCTGGACCCTAATGGCTATAGGAAATTATATTATTCTTTAGCTGCTAGTCAAAATCACATAAGTAGACACATCAGGGGCTATAAACTAGATGAGCAGGGAGTTAGGTACTGGACAGGACCCATTCAAAGATGCCCTGGGGGCTACTATTTCAATGCCAGTTCTGCTAGCAAGGCGTTTTTAAAATAAAATATATTAGGCTATATGAAGTAGGTGAGTAATTGATATAATAAAGCTCCATCAAAACCTTTAGGGTTTTCATTAAATGTCAGGCTACAATAAATCTCCCGGTGCTGGGCCTCTTTCCTGTAAGTGTCTCATATCTTAAACAGGGCTATATTCTTTTGAAACATGGCTGCTTAAGGCTCATTCTTCAAAAACTCTTTCCCACTTTTGACATTTTTATGGGATGGCTCTTCAAAGTGAAATATGAAAGGTTTTCACAACAGTGATGCTTTGGTTTATAGTCACTGATATAACCACGATGGTTAACCTGAGGGGGGAAAGGTGGAAGAAACTGGAACAATTTCCTTTAAAGCAGATGTCATGACTCCTCTGCCATGCAAAGAATACTATGACCTAGCAGTTCAAAACATGAGCTCCAAAACCTGACTCTCACAGTTCAAATCTCCCCTTAGTAAGTAAGCAAACCTAACTACATCTCTGCTCTTCAGTTTTCTCATCTGTAAAATAAAGAGACAGTAATAGTAACTCCCTGTTAAGATTGTTTAGGAATTCAATAAGCTAAGCTATCCAAATCAAGATATTCCATGTTTAGCAAACCATAAGAATTATACAATTGTTAGCTCTCGATATTTTATATTTCTTTATTATGCCATCTTAATTGCTGCCATTTTGTACTGATCATCAAAAAGCAATAACTATCAACAACTAATATTTCTACATCACTTAATTCTTTATAAAGAGTTATACTAAGGTTATTTTACTTGCTCTTCATACTCACCCATTTTGATATGAATAATTATCATTTTCATTTTTTATTGTAAAATTTTAGGCTCAGAGAGATGTGATTTGCCAAGATCACAAAAATAATTAATGTAGCTAGGATTTAAATTTATGTTACCTGACTCTGCATTCTTTCCTTTTCCAAGTATAACTTAATTATATGATTATATGATTCTTGATGCTTATAAGAGTTTACCCTCCTAATTACCTCTGCTATTTATTGAGGCCTATTATTTGGTAAGCATTTTATTTGTATTATCTAATAATATTACATCAACTACAAAAGCTATATTAATATCCTAACCTTTTATAGGAAAAAGACTGAAGCTGACAGAAATGAAATATAATGTGCAAAGTTACAGAGATAGTAACGTAGAAATGTACCTCATTCTTTCCTTCATTTATTAATTCAATAACTGGTTATGCTTGTCACTGTGAACACTTTGGGGATAGTGTAAAGAAAGGAAAAAATGGGCTTGACACAGTGGCTCATGCTTGTAATCCTAGCACTCTGGGATGCCAAGGTGGGAGGATTTCTTGAGCTCAGGAGTTTGAGACCAACCTAAGCAAGAGTGAGACCCTGTCTCTACCAAAAATAGAAAAATCAGCCAGGCATTGTGGTGCATGCCTGGAGTCTCAGCTTCTTGGGAGGCTGAGGTGGAAAGATTGCTCGAGTCCAGGAGTTGCAGGTTGCAGTGAGCTATGATGTATGATGACGTCACTGCACTCTACCTGGGGCAACAGAGTGAGACTCTGTTTCAAAAAAAAAGGAAAAAATATCAGAGTTACAGTCTAGAAAAGAGACAAAAATTGAACTGATTATGAACAAAATATTTTTAAGAATGAAAATATAATTCATATTATAGGAAGTTCAATAGAATGCTTTTCATGAGAGAACAAAAATCTGTGTTTTCTTTATTGTGGTATCTTTACTACACAGAAGAGTGCCTGAAACCCAGATGCTCAATTACTATTTCTTGAATTAAATGGATCAATGAATTATAAAATACAGCAAGGAAGGAAAGGAAGGAAAGGAAAGTCAGGAAGGAAAAGTACTGACTGCTAATAGATGGAGGAGTTAATCATTGAAGAATTAGGGTTTCTTTGAGGATGTACCAGCTAAGATGAAAGGAGGACAAGGAAAGATGGAAGGTAGGGTGGAGGGATCCAGGTGCAGGAAAATCATCTTGGAAACAGTAAAGTAAAAATAAGGCATGGCAATGAAGAAACTAAAGGAAAGTCACTCTGGTTGGGACACAGTGAAAGAAGCAGAGAGTTGAGTTGCAAGAGTGAAGCAGAAGAGAGAGGGAGAGGCCAGAACCCAGAGGGTCTCACAGCCATGCAAATATTATTGCATTTTGTCCTAACAATAGGAAATCATCGAATGGTTTAAATGGAATAGATTTCAGATTTCCACTTTTTAAAAGGCCATTCTGGTAGTTATATAAAGAATAAATAAAAGGTAGGCAAGGTTGGAAATGGAAGGTGTAGTAGTCTAAGCAAGAGATAATGGCCACTTGGATTAATTGACTGCAAAGATAGAAAGAACTTGATAATAACAATAGTAATGATTGTTAAGATTAACTGAGCACTTACTATGTACAAGGCCCTATTCTAAGTGCTTTACTATATAAATTGACTAATTTAATTTTCACAGCAACTGTATGGGAACTAATGCATAAGCTTTCTATTTTTATGCAGCTCGTAAGTAGAGAAGCTTGGATTTGAACCCAGGCCACTTAATTATGAGCCTATGTTTGCTGCAATCTATTTACACTGGATAGATTGGAGATGATATCTCAGAATATTGAAAAAAGTTAATGATAGATTAAAAGATATATATGTCAAGGGGAAAAAAACCAAGCCCTGTGTAGTCTCTGGTTTGACTGGCTGACTGGTATCAGATGGATATATGTGTCTGAAGCCCAACGGAAATTCCTTGACTTGCAGTGTAGTTTAGGGAGATGTTTTCGAGTTTTTGTAATATCACATACAGATTCGGAATGACGAGGTTGCCAAAGGCGACAGTGTGATGTAAAAAGAAAAAAATCAAACTGATATTTGAGGAACTCCAAAATGTTGAGGTTAGATAGAGCAAGCAAGTAAAGAAGTCTAAAAAGAATTAGTTAAGGATACATGACAAAAAATCAGGAAAGCAGGATGTCATAACATTTAGGAGTGTGTTGAGAAAGAGGGACTGGTCAACTGGCTCAATGTGGATGAGAGCTCACACAAGGTGAGTGTTGGAAAATCCCACTGGACCTAGCAACATGCAGGCGTTAGTGTCCTGGGGGCAAAAGCCAGACCAGAGACTTTGGTGAGTGAAAGGACGGCTGTCAATGGGAACAAAACCACGGGCGTGCAAGCCTGAGGGAGAAAGGCCAATGTAGCAAATACATGTACTCTGATGCTAGATACGAGAGCATGTTTGCATGCTACATGTTGGTTGAGGGAAAATCAAGTAGAAAGAAAATATGGAAGAAGCAGGAAATAGTGGAGATAAACACTGACAAAAATTCAGATTCAGAAATTATATTGTAGACACAGAAAGGCAAAAAATGCGATGGCTTTAGGATTAGAAACCATAAATCCATTGCTGCCTGAAATCAACGACCACCTCTGGACTTTCTGTTTTGGTGGCACTTTGGAGGCCAGGTTCAGGATTAAGGAGATTGAACAGATGACACACAAAGGGTGTTTGCCTTCAGTCTTTTGAAATCTCTTTGTGCTGGCTTTCACCTCTGTTTGACTTAAATAATAATCTGATTACATAAACTCACATGGCTGGGTTTGTTAACTTTGGTCTTGGCAACCTCTAAATAAAAAAATATATATTTGATCCCCATGGTCGGATGGGAAGGAATAAGTCAAGCACCATGATCTGGAACTTGTCTACTTGGATATGGATACTTGAGGTCCATGCTGTGGAACAGAGATCCCTTAATGGCTTCAGAAATATATAAAATGATTGAAGTCATTAATTTGTTTAATCATTCAATTATGCATTGAATACACATTCAGTCTACAAATATTTATTGACTGCCTGTTACCTACTAGCCATTGCTTTGGACAAAAGAGATACAGAGTTGATGCAAGAAAGTGAAGTCACCACCTTCCTGGAGCTACATTCTAGGGGGGAAAGGTACTAGTCAAATATGCACATAATATTGAACACATAATACCAGATCTTATAAGCACTATCAATCTTTAGTATATAAAACTTAAAAAAAAACAGAACTAGCAGTTTGGGTAGAAATAGAAATAGTTTTCAAAAATGTGTTATGTCCTGTGACACAGATATCAAGCAACTGCTTTAGGAGGACAGATGACTATATGCACCTGTAATTCAGAACCGGTAAGAACAATGCTCGGTAGCACATAGTTAGCACTCAAAAATACTGACTCTTATTATGGGACAGCCCTGTAATGCAGACTAGTATGCAGCAAACAATCAATAAAGGCTTCTTGGGAAAAAATGACCCCTAAACTTAATCGGAAAGAATGAGGGTCTCATAGGCTAAGAGAATAGTATATGACAAAGCAAAAAATGTATGCTTTTGAGTAGTTAGTTCAGGAGCCTGAAATTGATATCTTGACTTAATTTAGAGTTTTGGATATCAGAAGAAAAGTGTATCAGGAGAGGTGAAACACACCTCAAAACGTCTTTTTGCTCTGGAGAATCCAGATATTAGGATAATGTTGAGGTTAGGGTGGGCACACCAGTGTCCCCACTAATCCTCTGCATCCTCCCTTTCAGACTGTACGTTGTCCAAATTAACTATCCTGTGCCAGGTGCTGTATAAGGGGCTGGATTTAAAACCTACCCTCAATGAGATAACAACACAACTAACATGTTTTTTGAGTAATTTCTATTATCCAGTTACTGATTCAAGTGATCCTCATGTATCAATCTATTTAATCCTTAGGTCAAGTTCATAAGCTAAGTAGAATTTTTATCCTCTTTTATATAGTTGAGAAAACTGAGGCACAAAGCAGTGAGTTTTGTTCACCATTGTATTCCTAATGCCAGGCATCGTGCCTGACATCAGTTTCTTAATAAATAGTGTTGAATAAATGAATTAGCAATGGACAGATGAATCACGCTGAAACCTTGCCTTGAAGGGCCAGGGTTGCTCATAGTTGATCAGGCTCCTGTTTCACTGGTCGTTTTGTGAAACGACCGTAGGACGATGATTCTCCAACTCTGATGCATGACAATCTCCAGAGGTTCTTACTAAAAATTCTAATTCATAGTGAAGTCCATAAATCTGCATTTTTAATAGGGACTCCCAAAGCATTTTATTCTAAGGTGATTCCTAGACAAATTTTGAGAAAGAAAGGAAATTGCTGTGCTCTATGTATTGATAGCCACTACAACTAGATATAAGACTAGTGCATGATTGTGGCTCAGCCGGTCAAAAGAAAGAGGAGGGAATGGTGACTTCAAAGACAATATAAGGAAATCACCGGCTTCGATGGGATCTAATTCCCTGTTTCACTCATGCTGCAGGGCTTCTAAGACTTGGCGCTATTGTCAGTTTGAGCTCTGTAATTCTTTGCTGTGGGAAGGCTTTCTTTTGCATTTTAGTGTATATAACAGCAAATCTAGCCTCTATCGACTACATACCAGTAGCTCACTCCACCTCCCAGGTTGTGACAACTGAAAATATCTCCAGATATTGATTAAGGTTTCTGTGGGGTCAAATTGCCTGCAGTTGAAAACCTCTACCTTAATGGAAGACAGAGAGGTTTCTTTAGTTCCTTACTGTAGCAACCTCTCTTCTTCTAACCTAGAATCCTGTAAGACCCCTGACCTGTTTCCCGGAGTGTGCCCCTGAGAGATGCTGTGGTTTGTTTGATGAGTACAATGTACCTTATTTGTTCTATTCAGAACCTACAATGTGTATCTTTTCCCACACACGTAGAGCCGGTTTATCAAATCAAGCGGGGCAGACTGTCAGGGTCAACACAGGGCTGATGTCCAAAACCGTCATTACTTTTTCTAGATTCTGGAGGGCTCCAATCCCTTTTACACAGTTTGCAGGAAATTATAATTAACTATGACAGTAGAATAAGATCAGTTTCCCGGAAGCCATATATTATAAAAAGAAAAATATATATACCAAAAGAAGAGACATAAAGTCAGATAAAAGTGCTTGATATAAATGAACGAATCGAGTTGGAAAATATTTCAGCACGAAATCGGCAAAAACCTAGATTTTGAAAACTATAGGAAATTTTCCTTTATTCCAATCTTTAAAAACCTTTTGCAAGAGTAAAGAACTTATTAGTATCCAAGGATATATCCTTTATCTTTCTTCCCCATTAATTTCTTTTACCTGCTCTCAGCATCTTTCAGTTACATAGGAAAAGAATAAGAGTAAAACCTCCTTTAGAATTATTGATGGGAAGACTATCACCTACTGTTGCATAGCATTATAAAGTATCTTCTTCTTACTAATGTATGAAAAAACCTTTCCTAATCTTAGCAAAATGCAAGGGTTAACTAGACAAGCAGTTGTTATTCACAACACACTTCGAGTGAATTAATTCCTAGTTCACTGGCTAATCAGATCAGTGAATTAGTGTGTGCATTCAATGAAACAGTTAAATAGCTATCCAAAACACATTCTTAATTGAAACCGGAAAAAAGAAAAACAAAAAGAGAAAACAACTAGGGTTTATATTGACATCACATTTTACCCAAATTTATTCACCTCAAAGTGTATTGTAATGAAACTTATTGTTATATAAATTATTTGGTATGGGCTACCTTGACTAGCATGCTTTGTGGAAGTGAAAAATGCTCCCTAATTAACGTGTAGTGGGGGAGGAAAAACTAGGAGAGTCAATACCTATTTGCAGAGACTGAAAGGATTGAGAATCAATCAAAGAGAGGGGAGAAAAATCCCAGCACTGCACCATTTGTTATTCAGGGAAAGGAAAAAGATTCCGTAACCTCGTTACCCACGTTGGGTTTCTTTAAGTGATTTCAGTAGGTCGTACAGCGACAGCTCCCTACCGCCATGCACACACCCTGGCACTTCTGGCTCGAACTGTTTGCTGGCAAGACAGATTCTGATTTGCAATTCAAATCAGAATCTGGCCAATTCGAGGCGGTCGTGGGGGTGATTAACGAGGCAGCCGAAGTCCCCAGCCCCAGGCCGCTTCCGCGGGAAGCAGGTTTTCAGGAAGGCACAAAGGCAGAAGATGGCTGGGCAGAGAGAGCCCGCTTCCACGCCACCAGCGTCTTCGTCTGTACAGTTGTTCCAGCTGCCAGAGGCTTTCTGGTTGCCACGGCAACTGCCGGGCTCCGCTGCGAACTCAGAGCGGAGCCTCTGAAGTTGGGCACCCAACACCGGAGCTGAACAAACGCAAAGGCAACTGCGGAAGGGGAAGAGAGCCAGGACCACCCATGGCTGAGATGATCACTTTAAAATCAGATTTTTGTTTTTGCATTTGTGAAATGAGATTTTTTTTCCCCTGCCTGTAATTATTCATTAGTGTCAACTTTTGGTGCCTGGCGGGAGACGGAGACTGCAAATCCTCTGCTAAGGCAGCGGAAGGGGGAGTGGGGCTTGTAGCAAACGAGGTTACCAGCAATGCATGGAGCCTGCTCATTCATTCATTCACTTATATGTAAATCCAACGTCTCCTGGGGCTCATCCGTGCGGGGCACCGTGCCAGGTGCTGGGTCTACACTGAGAAATGCGACATCACCCCACCCTCAAAACAACGATAGTACTTAACAAAAATTAGCAGAGTCCTCACGAAATGCCTGGGGAAAACCAAGCAGGCATTGCCTGTATTCCTCGGGTCTCCCTTGGAGGACAGACTCGGGATCCAACCGCGGGAGAGGAAAGAGGCCCCGAAACAGAGTTAGGGGAGCAAGCGGGGATGGGGCAGGCAGCTCTCCCCCGGGGACAGACTCTGTCGAGGCCACGCACACGTCTCTCCCAGGCTGCCAGAGAGGAGAGGTTTGTTTTTCTTTTAGAAAAACGTAGCCCTTTTCCCTACTGGGCTCAATTTCTAGTAGGGGAAGCCCCGCCTCCCTGGGCCACGGATTGGCCCAACTCTTTTTAAGATAATTTATGCCAGCATCCCCTCCGTCTGATTGGCTGCCCTGCTCAGTTCCGCCGGGAGTCGCATCCCACCTGGCGGGAGGTGCACGGCTGCCCCGCACTCCGCCTCCGGTACTCACAGGCTGCTGCCGCGGTGGGAGGGAAAGTCCTGCTTTGGAGAACCAAGCTAGTGCGGCACAAACAGGGAACAAGCGATCCCGATGGCTCCTTGGAAAGCTCTGCTCTTCTCCCCCTTCCTTCCGTGGAACCAAAGCAGAGGGGTGAGGCTGATGCTCTTGCTACTGACTCTGCATCTGGGAAACTGGTGAGTGAATTCAAGGACTTAAAACTATTCTTTGGTATCTGCCCCTTATTTCCTTTCCTTTTAAAACATCATTCTAAGTAATCTGCATTTTCTAATTCATGGGCCATATTTTACCAGCATTTTATTTTCTGATTAGATCTATTTACTGTCCTAGAAAGAAATTGGCTTATTTCTGAAGCATCCAGATTCAGCTGTTCTTGACTTTCAAGTAGAGTATATAAACTAGTGAAGGTTCAGTTACCGGGAAGGGATGGGGGGAATGGAAATGACTTTGCTACTAAATTCAGTGAATGAATGCCACTGATACACTTTCTGGACGATTCTGCATTTTAAAGACAAAGTTATTTCAGAAACTTGTTGTTTCAAAGTATGGTACATAAATAATGCTTTTCTACATACTAAGATTGCTCCCCCTCACCTTTTTGGGTAACTTTCTGCAACCAATGTTTTACATCAAGAAAGATTATAAATCTAATTAAAAATGTCTATCAGCATTGAAAGTGTGTAATATTTAAGTCAAAAATAACTACGTTTATTTTATTTGAACCAGCTTTGAGTATTTTTTAATTGGCTGTCCACTAGTAATTAAAGAATGTATAGTGATATGAATGTCTTGGCTGTGTGTGTGTCTGAGAGAGAGAGACAGAGAGAGAGAGAGAGATTACCAATCACAAACCTCCAATTTAACAGGAGCAAGACTGGGCTGTAATACCTTTCAATAAAACTTTGAAATCATTCTGGTAGAAAAACAAAATGCTCAAGTGTCATACTTGGATTGTGCGTAAGAGTAGTGGGTGAATAGAGTTACATGCTGATTAAGACATAGACACTATAAAGGTCTGAGACACTAATCATATCATGTAACTTGTTCCAAATAAATGTATATTTAACATTATATTATTGTATTATATAATCCTGCTTAGAACTCAAGTACAATCACTATGAAGATATTAATAGAAACATGCTTTTGTAACTACTTGTATCATTGCTAAAATGAATTATTATAAATTTTAGTATAAAGCTAGACTGAATATTTATTGCCATTACCACTAGATAGAACAACTGTAATTTATCTCAGAAAACAGAGATTGAAGTATGCTAAGTAATATTAGGCTTGGTAGAAATTTTTTGACACTGAGTACTTTTTTTCACTGTTACATTTTTGGGTATTTTACCATTTTTCTCAGATTCTTAAATGTTCTGCATGGACACAAACATGCAACTAGATGAATTATTTCTTATACATGTCGCATCATAATGGCTTATTCCTTTGAATATATTGTAAACATTTATAGAAGATAAAATGGCATGCTTGAAATGTAGTTGGAGATGGGAATTAGGGGTCTCAATAGGGG
>CAUYRT010102514.1:0-31736 GCA_963574885.1 Lepilemur ruficaudatus
TCACCTCTTTGTGTTGAGAATATTGGATATTCTCCTTCTAGTTATTTGAAACTATGTAACATATTATTGTTAACTATAGTCATCCTACAGTGGTATAGAACACTAGAACTTATTCCTCCTATCTAGCTGTAATTTTGCATCTGTTAACAAATCTCCCCCTATCCCTCCCCTCCCCCTCCCCTTCCCAACCTCTAGTATCCATCTAATGATCTTTTGACTTTTTTCTCATCTGGTCCTATTACCATGAGGTAATTAGGATAGTGGAAAGTGGGATGTTCTGAGGAGAGGCTAGAGGGCCTAAAAGGTAACATGGGGCAAGGCTATAAATGCACACTGTTGTACATTTCCCATGACTTTAAACTGTTTCTTAACCTCCACCTGATAAGGATAGAAAAGAATACATTAGTCTGTGCAATGGCCATAGATGGTGTACCTGAAGTCATGTTGATCTTCTTTAGCAAAGAGAGCATAAATTGCATGGCAGATGCAATGGGATCACTTCTTTGTTGAATTTGTGGCTGTTCACTATAGTCTACTAAGATAATAGAAGACTTGCCAGAAGGAAAAAAAAAAAAAAAACAGGGAGATTCTTGAAGGCACTGCATGAAAACAAGGTTTGGAAAGAAATTACAGACAAGGAAAACAATATATGCAGAAGCATAGAAGTGTAAAAATTAATATGGGGTAGCCCAGAATGGAAGGGAGCCATTAGATGATATGAGCACCTAAGTTCAAAGTGCATATAAAAAACCAGATCACAAAGGAGCTCCTAATTAAACATAAAAGTCCTTAGTAAATTTTGTAGAGTAAACTAGAAATAATTCTAAATATTTAACCAAGAGGCTAGAATTATTGTAATAGATTGCATTTTAGTAAGGCTGGTATGATAGTTATGGAAAATATGACAAAACCTGATCTAAAAAATGTCATAGCCCAGGAGAAAGATGACTAAGGTTTGCCTTAAAGGAACACAATGCAAAATATACTTGAAGATATTAATTGAGTTTTAGAAATTCATGAGGTATTAAAGGAGATGGGGAGAGCTATGGCTTGACGTATAGTTAAAGGAGAGGGATTAACCATGGTCTGACGAAAGGGTGGCGCTTCCTTGGCAGCCAGAGGAAATGAAGAATGGATGAAAATGGGAGATTATATTCTAGTTCCTGCAGATTTTTTCATTGATTAATTAATTTATCTATCAAAATATGAGGGCCTATTGCAGTGAGAACTAAGAAGCTGAAAAATAAGGTGCTTTATTTTTTCCTTTTACATATATGTACATATTTTAAATGGACAGATATATCTGTATGCATTTACTGTTTACAACATTGTTTTGAAGCATATATACGTTAAGGAATGACTAATTAACATATCCATTATCTCACCTAGTTATTTTTGTTGAGAACACTTTACATTCATTCTCTTAACATTTTTCAAGAATACAATATATTGCTAACTGTACTCATCATATTGTACAAAAACTGTCTTGAATTTATTCTTCCTATCTAACTGAAATTTTGTATTTTTGATCAACATCTTCCCAAACACTCTACACACACCCAAATGACAGCTTCTGGTAACCACTATCCTGCTGTCTTCTTCTATGACTTCAACTTTTGTAGATCCATATGAGTGAGATCACGTGATATTAGTCTTTCTGTCCCTTGCTTATTTCATTTAACACAGTGTCCTCCAGGTTAATTCACTTTGTCTCAAATGACAGACTTTTCTTCTTTATATGGCTGAATAGTATATCATACAACGTTTTCTTTATCTATTCATCCATTGATAGGTTGATTCTAGATCTTGATTATTGTGAATAATGCTACAATAAACAGAGAAGTACTTATATTCCCTCAATACAGTGATTTCATTTTGTTTTTGTATGTATACCAGTAGCGATTTTGCTGGACCATATGGTAGTTCTATTTTTAATTTTTTGAGGAACCTCAACACTGTATTCATAATTGCTATACTAATTTACATTCTGAACAACAATGTACAAGTGTTCTTTCTTTTCCATATCCTCACCAACACCTGCTACTTTTTTGTCTTTTTGGTAATAGCCATTCTAACAGGTGTGAGGTGATATCTCATTGTGGTTTTAAATTGCGTTTCCCTGATGATTATTGATGTTGAGCATTTGTTCATATACCTATTGCATGATATTTTTTTGAGAAATGTCCTTGTTTAAATTGGGTTATTTTATTTTCTTGCTATTGAGTTGAGTTCCTTATATATTTTAGATATTAACCCCTTATCAGATGTAGAGTTTGCAAACACTTTCTCTCATTCTGTAGTTGATTCTTCACTATGTTAATTGTTTCCATTGCTGTACAGAAGCTTTTTAGTTTGATGTAATTCCATTTGTCTATTTTTGCTTTTGCTGCCTGTGCTTTTAGGGTCATATAAAAAATCACTGCCCAAACCCATGTCCTTGAGCTGTATTCCATGTTTTCTCCTAGTAGTTTTATAGTTTTGGGTCTTATTGTTAAGTCTTCATTTTGAGTTTATTTTTTTTTATGGTGTGGGATTAGGGTCTAATTTCATTCTTCTGTATATGTATACCTAGCTTTCCCAAAACTATTTATGGAAGAGACTGTCCTTTCCCTATTGTGTGCTCTTGGCACCTTTGTCAAAAATCAATTGGCTGTAAATATGTGAATTGATTTCTGCAATTTCCACTCTATTCCATTGGTCTATGTGTCTGTTTTTATGCCAGTATCATGCTATTTTGGTTACTTCATAGCATATTTGAAGTCAGGTAGTGTGATGCCTCCAACTTTGTTCTTTTGCTCAAGATTGCTTTGGCTATGTGGAGTCTTTTGTGGTTCTATACAAATTGTAAAATCGTTTTTTCTACTTTTTTTTTTTTCGGTTTACAATTTTTTTTATTGAGGTATAATTTACATACCGTGCCATTACTCCGTGTTACATGTACACTCAAATGATTATTAGTAAATTGACCAAGTTGTACAGCTATTCACATAAATCAGTTTTAGAAGATTTCCTTCCTCATATTCAGACCCCTAATTCCCATCCCCAACTACATTTCAAACATGTCCCTCTCCTCCACAATGCTCACCACATCCCTCAGATGTGGGTCTACCCCCGCTAAGCCCTGAATCCCTGGTGAACACCACCACCATTTGAGCACCATAGTGTTAATCAGTCAGTACCAATTTGATGGCGAGCACATGTGGAGCCCATTCTTCCGATCTTGTGTCACCTCACTTCGAACAATGGGCTTGAGCTTAATCCAGGATAATATAAGCGGTGCTAGCTCACTGTCGTTTCTTAAAATTGAGTAATATTCCATTCCATTCCATTTTGGTATATGTTTGGTAAACATATACCAAATTTTAATAATCCACTCATGAATTCATGGGCACTTGGGTTGTTTCCACAACCTAGCAATAGTGAATTGTGCTGCCGTAAACATTTGGGTGCAGATGTCTTTATTATAGAATGTCTTATGTTCTTTGTGGTAGATGCCTAATGATGCTATTGCTGGATTGAACGGTATTTCTATTTTTAGCTCTTTGAGGTATCTCCAAATAAAGCTCCATATTTTATGGTTCTTTGAGAATTGATTTATGATGACCAATTTGTGTACTCACTTAAGATAAATAAGAATTTTTTGTTCAAAATAAAAAAAAAAACAGTGTAGAGATGAGTTTTGGCAAGTGGCAGAATATACCACCCCAAAAATGCCTCTTTGGCATAAGGATTATTTCGAGCTAAAGGTATTTGAAAAACAGCCTGTGCAAGAAGGGTACTCTAATCTTTCTTTTCTTATTGAAAGGAAAAGCTAAAACCTACATATGGAAAATGTTCTCCTCATTTCAAGAGAAAGTTACATTACTATCACCAAAGACAGGGAATCAAATTGAAAAAAAAAAAATCTACAGGAATATACCTTGTTAAATTAACTGTTACCTTCCTAGTTACTTTTCCACAATTAACTGCTCTAGATCAAGCCCTCGCGTGTTTCATGTTTTCATAATTTACTACTGTTTGTGCAATTAGTATATAAGTGTCCAATGCTAACTTCTTCTTTTTCTTATGAGTTCTCATAGGTCACTTAAAACTTATATTAAAAATAAACCATGCTTTTCTCCTGTTAATCTGTCTCATGTCAGTTTAATTCTTATGTGCAGGGACCTTAAGAGGGTAGAGGAGAAAGTTTTTCTACCCTACCGTTCTGATAAACAAAGAAAATGGAAACATGGTATATTTACATCTAGTCAAGGATCATACATAATAGAATGAGGGTGTAACTTGTTTTGAATAAGAAAGTGTGGGAAGAGAAAATATATAAATCTTCAAGATTTTGAAATTAAAGCAGTAAATGACAACAAGTTTCAGATATACTTCTATTTAATAGAAGCTGGTGGCTGGAAGAAAGGAGTCCATTCCTGAGAAGGAAGTTCAGGAATTGGCAAGGTTGTTGAATTGCTTTTTTCAAGGATATTTTAATTTTATAGTAAAATTGGAGAAAACAGAAAATTTATAGCAAGTGAAGTGGTCTAAAAGTCTCATAGTGAGAACTATTAGAAGTGATTGGGTATTCTGAAGATGAGAACCAGATGAAGGTACTTGGTTTTAAGTTGACAGAGAACAATGGGAATTTTTGACTCCCATCCCCAACTCCTTTTGTGTGTGGAATATATATAGTATATGAGATACTGAGTAGTTTTCACTTGAAATCATAAATCAAAGTCACATCTCTTTGAGTCAAATGAGCTTTTTAAAATTTTATATAAATTTATTTTTATTATAAAATGATTACATGTTTATTGGAGGAAATGTTAAAATATAGAATAGAATAAAGAACATAGATATCACCCATAATCCAATGTGAAACAATAACCACTGGTACATTTCTTTTAAAGAATGAGCTTTTAATCTTATTTCCTTTTTATTGCTCTATTTCCTAGACAACACATTCAGTGATTAAAATGATTTTGAACAGAACATAAAATCATCATATCTACTCAATGACTAAAGATTTATATTCACAGACCCTCAAAACAAACACAGAAACACAGAAGACTGGATTCCCAATCTAAGGAACTCTCTCTCTCTCTTTTTTTTTTTTTTTTGGTAATCTCTCAGGTCATAGATTGCTTAGTGTTTGTCAGTTGTACAAGCTATTCCTAGTGATGCATAAGGCACAGTCAATATATTGCAGTCGTTTTATATGTCCTCACATTTCTAGAAGAAAACGTATTGTTATGAAAACTCTTTTTCCTTCTGCCCTCTCTTTTCCTTCATATATAAAATTTCTCTCTATATATAAAATGATAAATATATACATAGCCACACATATATGTATAAAATGTATTTTAAACAGATAATTCTGGGAAAGTGACTCTTGAGAACACTTCTTCCAAATATCACCTGCATGTGCCATGAAAGTTAAGGAGTGAGACTTACATGCAGAAAATTCTCTGAAAAAATAGAGATGAGGAGCAATGCTGAAGACAAAGTATCTGTAGAACTATATGAACTGGCAGGAAATTAGAAGCAATTTCCTTTCACAAACTCCTCACTAAAACCTCCATTCTATCGTTCTTAAGGTACTTTTCTGCCCCATGCAGTAAACATTACAGACATCCATAGCCTCTCAAAGTATCTCTTTAAAACTATAGATTTGAAATAAAAGTAGTCACTTTCATCTATGGTCATTTTTAAAGAATAAATTTTCAATAAAGTTGTGAGCTATAGATTCTCCCCATGGAGCATTCCATCATAACATGGAGTTAAAATGATCAAGAAAAGTTTTATTTTTTTATTTTAAGGCAGTGGTCACAAATTTATAACACTGTGAAAATATTGTCTGAATTTGCAAGTTATATGCCTTGTTTCCAAAGGGCTAACTTGCACAGAGGGCTACTGTGCATGGATAGTGATGGTATTATAGTTTAAAAAATGATATATAAAATGAAAAGAAAAAAAGGGATTAAATGAAGAGAAATGATAGCAATGTTAATATGGAACACACAGATAAAAGAAAATAACATGGTAGAACAGCTTTTGAAATGGTTAGATGGTACACAAATTATTGAATGCATTAAAAACTGAAGCTTTTTTACACAAACTACATAATTAAAATGACTAATTTTTTAAGATAATTAAATTTTCAAAAACAGATGTATACTAATGATTTTTATTATTCTTTTTATTTCTTTGATTCATTTATGAGTAATTTTTTTCTACTAAATATTACACAGTTCTGAGGCAATACCCCTGACTGTGATTCACTTTCAGTGAACAATTAAGGGTGAGCTTTCAGGAATCAGGTCTTTTTAGTCTTTCTTATTAATATTTTCAGATTCTATATTATCATTTTATGTTCCCCTGAAATTTTTTCTCATAAAGATTTTTAGCCCTGCTAAAAATAAAGAAAAAAAAAAGAGAGAAGGGTTGGAGAAGATAGAATGTGCTTAAAAAAGAATGAACAATGAGAAGGTAATTAGAATCCATGATGCTCTTGAGATCCAAGAATTCTGAACTCTCTAAGCCCAGGTACTATGATACTGTACTTATATATCTCTAATTATAGTTTTGCCTCCAGTTGGAGATTACCAGAAATCTCAGGCATTAGTTTTCTATAAAAATATCATATTGCGTCTTTGGCAAAGAAATAAAATATAGAATATTTTCAATGAACAATAAATACAGTGCTGATTTATTTAAGAAACATTTTCAGAACATGTACGCAATGAGACAATTTGTATGTAATTATTAAATATGCTCTCATCTCCTGATCTTTTCTATTATAATCAGTAATTACACTTCTTTCCAGTAAAAATCCCCTAGGAGATGCATTTTCAATATTCAGTCAAAGAGTTAAGTAAATTAATTACATCTAGAAGGGCACTTTTTTCCTGTATTCACTGACTTTTCTCATCATCATGAGTTTCATGTGCATTACTATTGAAATATATAATAAAATTTTAAAAAATCCTAATTTTCTAGGAAGTGTTTCCATCTCTAATTAAAAGGAAATAAACCGGAAAAGTTCACTAATCAAGAGACATCATTTATCTTTTAAAATTTGGCATACATTTACATATATCTATTAAAGATGTTGGGCTTCCTGTGTACTCTGTCTTATTAATATAATACCACCTAGGACATTCTCCCAGCCCCAAATTTATCATAGCCTAGTAGAAGGAGAGAGGCATATCAACCTTTAAGTCCAAGAATAGGTTTTGTTAACTAAAAACAGACATATGCAGATGATGATTAGAAAATAAAAAATTAAACTAGTTCATTTTATTTAAGGAAGCCAGTGAAGATTTTATTGAAGAAATTAAAATATCATTGAGTTTTCAAAGATCAGTACGTGTTAATGGGAAAGTTGGAGATGTGAAAGGTTGTAGATGTAGTTCAGAAAAAATGATACTACGTAAGTAACATTCAGATGTATAGCCTACTATTTTCCAGAACTGCATGCAATTTTGTCTATTAAGAGAGAAAGATCTATCAGTGAGAATTAGGGAAAAGGTGGTAGAGAAAATCCTAAAAAGATAAGTTAGAAAAACGTCAAGTTTAAGGAATTTTTATGCAAGTTTATAGGATGCTCACTGTACTTTACAGGAAAAGAGAAACCAATGTAGAGTATTATGCAAAGAGATTACATGATTATAATTTTTGTCCATGATAATATTTGGATGATTAGTGATATGTTTATCATTAAAAATGATTTGTTTTTATCTTTAGGGTATTTTGTTTGTTTGCTTACAGGGTTCTGACCTTCAAAATTAGGCTTGGAGTCTAATTTTATTGTCCCAGAAAAAAGAGGACACAGATTAACCAGAAAATATGAAGACGACAATTATCTATTTCTTTTGAACTCATAATAAAAACCATAGTTTTAAAGTCAAAATTTTACATTCAAAGATCTACCTTTTTCAAATAAGGATGACTTTTTGAAATCTAAAATATTGTCAGAGTACTCTGCAGAGTGCTTATATCACATGCACCTTGGTAGAGAAAAATACAGGATAATTTAAGAGATGTCTGTTGCCATTTTTAAAAAAAATTCTCTTCTGGTTATTTGCAGAAGAGATATGCAGAAGGATGTGAAAAGACAATCTTTAGAAAGAGAAAATGAACAAAATAATAAATTCTTGGTATAGATGCTAAGATTCAGAACATTGAATGGGCGAGACTGTAGAAATTTTAATAAGTTTAGAATGCTCTCATAGCATTAGAATACTTGTGGTTCACTTCTCACTGCAGTCTAAAAACACTATACTTTAGTAAAAAGTGAGGCATCCATCATGGTATCAGAAAAGTGAAATAGTAATAACTCACTGAAATTAAGTAAACCAGAAGATGTGAGAAGACCCCAGAAAGTCTTATAAATCTCTACATGGCAGAATGCAGGGAAAGCAGTGAAGAGTTCCTGAACATTTTAAAGCCTTAGCAATGCAAACATTAAAAAAAAAAAAAACAGATGTATATGAACTGCTTTTATCATTATTTTTACTTCTTTGATTTATATATAATACATATATATAAATTTATATTGCATACATGTATATTACATACATATTTATTACATACATGACATGTATACATGTATTACACATATTAATGCATGTGCATATTATGTTATATATTATATAGATACATATTCTGTTATATATATTATATATACTCCATGTATTTATCTCATTATCTGTCAATTGATGTAAACTAACAAAATTAAAAAACAAATTCTCTCCTGAAAGAGAAATATTTTCTTTTTCATTTGATTGTGAATTTATTGATTTTATAAATCTTCTGGACAAAATTTAGAAATTCATTTTTATAATAAAAATGTATGTAGAATATATATGAAATATATTTAAATATAAGAACATTTCTAGAAAAAATATACAGATATATATTTGAATAACACAATAAACAACTTTTATTTAATTGTCATATATAGGACACTGCATCAAACTAGACATTAGACAATCTTGTTCATAACACACTGAATAATCACAAAACTAAAACATAGATAAGTTCATAAATCAATTCTCAATGAATTTTAAAGTCTGTGTCATGAAGTTAAAATCTCTAACCTTGATATGATCAAGAAATTAACATATATTGTATAAGAAAAACATACATTAAAAACTTCCACATTTAGAAACATAAAGTACACATTTCTAAATAACTTTGGGATCAAAGAAGACATCATATTGGAAATTTAAAAAGAACTGAAACTTACTGCTATTTAAAATAATATATATTGAATCCTGTAGAATAGTTCAAATGCAAAAGTTTATTGGAAATTTAAACATATTAATGGATATTAGAGAAAACAAAAGCAGAAAATAAAAAACCCAGGTGTCTAAGAAGTTAGAAGAGAAGGGTAAATAATGTCAAAATTTTTAAAAATATGAAGAACAATGAGCCAGGAAACTATGAAATTGACAACAAAGATCTAGAGTGTCAAAGTTAAAGTGGTTCTCTGAAAAGTATAAAATATTTATCTCCCATAAAATAGATAAAGCAAAAAGAAAGGAGTGCCTATAAATTATACTGGGATTGAAAAGGCAGTATATCTATAGAGGCAGCAGATTTTTAAAAGAGACCTCAATGATTCTATTTTCAAATATTTGAAAACAATATAGACAAACACCAAATAAACACAACTTCTGAAAAAATTTAATTTACCTAAACCATCTCAGGGAGAAGAAAGTTTGAATAGTCCTGTATAGTGTATATAGTTAGAAATATATTCACAGAGATCGGGTGTAGCAAGGTTTAAAACAACCTACTGTAATGTAATACAAAATATATCTGATGTTTGTCCTCAGTTACTTGCAAGGAGTTTCAAAAACTATTGGAATAGTCTCGGCAATAGGAATCCCTTTATTATGCTAATTAGGTGACTTGTGGTGGGCCCATAGACAGCTTCAGCATTGGTGATGGACATCAGAAAGACTAATGTATGATAATAAAGTTGGAACTTTGGGCCAGCCCAACCTCCATGGCTGGAGATTGAGTTCAATCATGTGACTAACAATTACATCAATCTTACATATGTAATGAAACTCTCATAAAAGTTCTGTACACTGAGGCTCAGTGGAGCCTCCTAGTTAGTATACACACTGATAAAATGCTGGATGGTGGTACAGCTGGATCCTATGAGGACAGGACATGGAAACTCTGTTTCCCTCTTCCTCAAACCTTCTGCTATGTGTCTTTTCATTTGGCTGTTCTTCATCTCTCTCTTTTATAATAAAACTGCAATTATAAGTATAGTGCTTTCAGTAAGTTCTGTGAGTCATTCTATAATAGCAAATTGTAAAACCTGAGCAGAATGTGGGAAGCCCCAAATTTTTAGTTGGTCAGTAAGTAGTAGAGATATTCTCTAAGACTTGAGGCTGGTGTCTGAAATGGAGGCAGTCTTGTGAAGAACTTTACCCTTAACTTGGTAGGGTCTTCAGTAACTTTGCCCTTAGTGTCATAATTGAATTTAATTGTAGGACACTCAGTGTCACCAAACTGATGTTGGAACAGTCCTGTCAAGATTTATGGATCAATATGTACTACATTGAACAAAATCTTTCAGAGAATTAACAAAAAGAAATTCATACCCCAGCTTTCTTGTATGTCTGAAAAATTATGATTTAAAAATTTAAGTGACTTCTCCAAGCCTTAGTAAGTAGGAGCTTTCATTGGCACAAACTTCAAAACTTATTTGCAAGACATTTTACTACATTCTAGTAATAACATCACAGTATGAACCAGTAAAATATACAGAGTTTAAAATGTTACTAAATGCAAGTAGAGCATTTAACTACTTTTGTTTAACAATAATATGTAAGACTTTGAATTATTAAAATAATAGCTATGGTGAGGTTTACATAGCACATTCATATCATATCCACATGTGAGTAGATAACTGGTGAAAAGATTATTACAAAAGTGTTCAAGTCATGATTTTTTGTTTAACTTATAATTTATAATTTTATGCAGTCATCATTATGGTAGTGAAATAAAATTGCAATAATATCCTATTTATCCATAGAGAAGAGACATTAACAGGACCTCAATTTTTGAGATTCTATAAATAATTGGGGACAAACATAAAGTGATATAATTTGAGAGAAGAGGTATCAATTTTTTTTTCATAATGGGTTGGGAATGAACGGTAATAACTTTGACTTCATTGAGGTGAGGGAAGAAAAACTTTCAAAGTAAGTTGATTGCTATAGAACACTGATAAGCAAGCAGACATGTATATTCTGTATATTCTGATTTTAAATATTTTTAACCTTAGCATTTCAGTATTTCTTTTCAATTATTTTATCTGAATCTTTACTATTTAAACAATAGTCTGCTTTCTTTACCTTTCTGTTTTTATTTTATAAAACAGATTAGAGGTATAGTTGGATTCAAAATAAAAAGGGCCAGTATATAACTTACTCTTTAAGCTTTTGATCTGTCTTGATTATTGATTATTCAATACAGTTATATTGAAATATAAATGAAATGGACAATGAGAATGGAAAAATGCACATTCATTTATAATGGAAAAAAGTAAAAACAGGTTGAATGAATTATTGTTGTTCTTGTGATGGGAAATAATATTCAATCTATAATGGAACACATAGATAATAGGTCGGTGCACTTAGAAGCTTTTTGCTAAAAAATTAAAGATGACATAATTATAGTTTCAGTAGAAAAAAAAGGCTGACCTTGATTCCTGTTTATCTGAAATATTGTGAAGAGTAATTTAGTAAAAAGCCAATGATTTAGGTGTTTAGAGAAACAGCAATATTATACGTATATAAAAACTGGAAAATAATTAGAGGAAAAGAAATGTCTAAATGAAGTAAATTTAGCACATATCATATTTTGTTGTAATATTGGCCAATCATTAGTATATAACTTGTAAGTGATTAAAATTATTATTGAAAATCTTAGGTATTTGTAAAGATCTATAGAGTGTTTGTTGTTTCCCACAACCCACATTCTAGTTTTAAGTCTAGAGAATTAATTTTATCAATTTATTCCAAGACAGTCTCTGTTGAAATGAGCCTTTTGAATGAATAAGTAATGGTTCATTATAAATCAAAGTATCTGTAAATAGTTAGGGATACATATTTTCCCTGAAAGCTTGACTGACCACAAGGCCCTCTTTTGCATAGAGTTATAATATGAGATTAAAAGTAAAATAAATTGCTATAAAGTCAGACTCTACCAATAAGAGAAATCTTTCACAGAAATTAAAGCAAACAAACAACATACATTACATTTTGAGTATTATTTACTCAAAGAATTAAAGTATATCCTCATAAATCCTCAGGAAATAGCCAACTTAAAATTTAATCTCCAAAAAACTAATCAAGAAATTGGAAATTTCTACCTAGTTTTAAAAGTATTAATATATTAAACATGAAGCAAGAGAGTATCATAAAATTTCAAAAAGAATATTTTTAATAAATTCTGAAAATATAAAATGTAAAATTATTTAATGCCAGTATTTATCATGTATTCAAATACTAAAAGAGTATTCATTTATTAATTCATTTCAAAGATATTTAGGGAGCCTAATCTATCTCCCTGGCTTTTTGTTAAGAGCTAAGAATAGAGCGTCTTAATCCCTTTGTGCTACTATAACAAAATACCTGAGACTGAGTAACTTACAAAGAGCAAAAATTTATTTTTATTTTTTTTACTGTTCTAGAGGCTGGGAAGTCCAGAATCAAGCTACTGTCAGGTTTAGTTGTCTGGTGAGGGCTGCATTCTCCAGAGAGGAGGAACACTGCTTCCTTACCTCGTTGAAGGCAGAAAAGTGAAAGAGCAGGTGAGCTGAATGGTACAGGAAGCTTCTTTTATAAGGGCCCTAATTCCATTTACTAGGAGAGGCACCTTCATGGCCTAAATACTTCTTAAAGACACCACATCTTAATATTATCACATTGACAACAGTTGAATTTTGGAAGGGACACAGTCAAATAATAGCGGAGAGATTAATGAAATTCAGTCCTTACTGTGAAATCCAGACAAGAAAATCGAGAATTATAGCACATTGAATTAGCATTACAATTATACGTATTTGTAGAGTGCTACAGTGGGCAGGTGCAGGGTATCACATTCAGTCTGAGGACATCAATGAAGACTAGGCCTCAAAGCAGTAGGAAACGTACATATTAGCCCAAATAGGAAAAAAAAGTGGTTTCCAGACCTGTGAAAGGCAAGAAAATATTTAAAATAATGATAAATAACTTGTTAAGAAACTAATGTTAAGTAGTTACACAAAGTGAATAATGGAGATGCGGTATTAGATGGTTAAGACATAGTTAAGACTGTAATTTCTTTAAATTACAAGTTCACTTTTGGTGGATTATGAATTTAAGAGGACAAGTGACACATTCTGGATAGGAGACAGAGAGGACTCTTAGGAAGTTATCTCAACTATGTGAGAAAGTGAACTAAAACAATAAAGCTAAGAGTGGAAATTCATAAAGTAGAAAATACATCCAATATGATGGATGATAAAATTTAATTTTTTGTGAACACTAATAAAATTGATAAAAGAAACAACAAATTTGGTAGAGCAAAAAGAATGTGTAACTTGTATCATGAGTAAAAAGGGAACTATCATTATAAATATTTTACACATTAAAAAGATTACAAGGTAACATCTGATGATAAACTTCACACTTTTGATTAACTGAACATATTTATCAAATCTTGAATGAACATGATTTATCACCACTAACACAGAAAATATAGGAAATCTGATATGTAAGTAGCATCGTATAACCAAAGAAATTGAAATTAAACTTTAAAATTCTTCCTCCCCAACAAACTTCATGATGAAGTTTTGCCATCAAATAAAGTACTTATAGGAAAATCCAATGTATTCATTTTATAAAAACTGATTTTATTGCCCAAAGATATGAATGTAAAGATGAAAATAATAAAGCTTCTAGAAGATAACATGTGAGGATATTTTCATGACTTTGAGGGAAGAAAATGCTTCTCTAAAATGAAACTATAAAAGCAAGCTTTAAGCAAAACATGATAAAATGGCCTACATTAAAATATATTTCTGTTTATTAATAAATATTAATGCAAGAAAAAAAAATAAGGGAAGCCACAAAAGGTGAGTGCATAATTATAACACATATACCAAACAAAAGGCTACATGTTAATATGTAAAGAATTATTAAATAATAAAAGAAAGACACAAATCCCAATAGAAAAATGGTTGACAGGCTTGAAATGACACTTCATAAATAATATCTAATTTAATATAAAGATATGAAAAGGGACACAATTGCATTAGTCATCAAGAGAGTACCAATTAAGTCAATATGAGATACTAATACCTACTCCCCCAAGAATTGCTAAAACTAATGAATTTATGAAGATAAAGTGACATAGAGCAATAACAACTATCATCTGTTTATGTGAGTGACAAGTGTTTAAAAACTCACTTGGGAAACTGTGTGGAAAGTTTACTACTAAAGGTAAAATAGTAAAATAACCTTATTACTAAGTATACATTACAGAAATTTATGCACATATGCACCAAAATATTATGTACCATCAAGAATGTACTTAGTAAAATTAACTGTAATTGCCCCAAATAAAAACAACCAAAACATATATCAATATTATAATTGAAGTAAATTTCAACACATTTTTAAGACAATACTGTGCAAGAATGATTAAACTATATCTACATGTAATCGTATTGTTTTATAAGATCTAAAAATTCTTTTGATGGTGAGATGTAACAGTAACACTGGGATAGATGAAAGGCAGAAATTTTTGTTGCTTACAACTCTGAATGGAAGAAGGCTAGGTGGAAAGCCCACACAGCAGTTGCAGCTCGGGACAGAGTGACAGCAAGCTTTAGCTGTAGGACCAGTTCACGTATAGCAAGTAGCTGGAGTTGATTAGGTTTTGTGGGCTCCCTGTTGGTTTTATAATGTAAATAATTTCAGTGGGTTCTGAGACATAGGAGTTGTCCCTGGTTTTCTGGTTCCTGGCGCTGTGGTGATTAGGGTGGGTATATAGTTACTCAGACTAAGAGCGCCTGATAAGGGAAGCGGTTGTAGTGTGGAGTTAATCAGCTGCTCGAGAAGGGCATTGTTGGGTCTGTAGCCAGGACCTCAAATCTGGGTCAAGACAAATTAATTAAAAAAAACAACTAAATTATGCCTGGAGTTGGGAAATGTTTGTGTGGGAACAAGTGACACAAAAACTTAAAGGCTGAAGCTCCCTGGGAAGACAAAGGTACACAATGGGTGAAGAAGCAGATGGCGCCCCCTTGTCTGGGCTCGGGCCTGTGCTGACAGGAAGGGATCCCGAGGGGGATGGCAGCCTGATGCTGTGTTATCAAGAAGCCCTCAGTTCACTGGCGGCAGCAGCTTTTGGGCTCTGAAGGTAGAAAAGCTCTCCAGCAGCCCAGGAGGCTGCTGACTACCAGAGGCGTGAGTTGAAGGAGGCACAAAACCCCCACCCACCCTTTCCATAGGCCTCCACGTTTCTCTGGGGTTGATCTCTGCTGATATCTTGCTTCTTCTTCTTCTGCTCCACAACTTCTTCCTGTGGAATCTCTGGTAGGTTCTGGCATTTATGCCTCAGAATTACACCTGAGCTATGTTTTCTTTCAAGTAAAACTTTTCCTTCTTTCTAAGATGATCTGGCAACTGATGTGTCTAGTCAGACATCTTCACTTCTCCTCCTTATTATATTACATATATGAATTACCAAGATATAATATTTAGTAAAAGAAAATATACTTTATAATTCATTTACACAAAAATAAATAAGAAAACTATTCATATAGTGGTTTAGAAGTCAAAATAATTACTATTTCCTTTGTGGAGGAGGGCAGAGGTTCTCATTGGGAATGGAACCCCAATCAGTTGAGGTTGGAACTTCTGGGATCAGGTACAACTCCTCTTGTTTATTTGTGTAATGGTTCACTTTTCCACAGTCTATTAAGCTGTACAGTAACATACTTCTGTGTGTTAGGTTTTTTCCCATCAGAAAGATTATATATGTATGTATAATACATAATGTATAGTGGATCTCATATATATATGTATGGTGTTTTGTATAGTCAATCATTTATAAAATTTAAATAAACTGTTTAAAAGGTTGTATTTAACTCAACTAAATATAAGTTTTGCCATCAAATAAAGTACATACAGGGAAATCCAATGTATTCTTTTTATGAGAAGCGATTTGTTTAAAAAACTGGTAATTTTTTATCTCCCCCAAATAGAATTTATTAGAAATAATTAGGAGACAAGTATAACAAAAGGGTAGTCCACAGGAGAGTTTGTTTTCCCCATCAGTTCTGTATTTAGATAAAAAGCATTTAAGTTTCTCATAAAATGGCCATGATAATTATTACAGAAATCTTTGCTAGAAGAGAAAATTAGGTAGAAACTAGAAATGGAGAGCAAATGTAAAATCATTAACTGAATAAGTCATAATAACCCTTGGGAAAAAATACTTCAATGACTTATAACAACTAAATGGCAATAATAAGCATCGCTTTGTCTAACAGCTCTATTAATGGTAGCATTAATCTCATTGCATCTTGAAGGTGGCTCTGAAAAGAGAAAAAAAAAAAAAGATGGCATCAAACTATAATAGCTATGGATGACCACATAAGGTAATCTTCCAGATATAGAGAACACTGCTTTATGAGGCTTCTTGTAGAGAACTCCTCAAATGGCAACTACATAAGACGGCATATCCTGTTTGACCCAGCACAGTCCAGACTATGCCTATTGCCCACTATAACCATTAATAGTAATCCATTTCCCTCTCAAAAGTACCCTTATGTGGACTAAAATTATAAGATTACCCCAAAACAACTAATTATCTACCGACCTCTCTGTTCTTCAAGTTATTGCTGTTAAACCACTTTTAACATTCAAAAGCCATTATTAATTTCACCTAGATATCAACCCATAAGGATATAACTGATTAGAATTCATAAGATGTCATGACCTATCACTATTACCAGGGATTTACAGCAACAATATCTTCTGATATCCCAAATATCCTAGTGGTAATTTTCAAATTTATTTTCTACTCATAAACTCATCAGAACTTAGCACATTAACTAATTATGCCAGGTCTGAAATTATAGTGACTTATTTACTTCTTGGTATATTCAGCAAATGAATGCATATACATTTTTATATTCTCTAGAGCTCTTGAAATGCAAATCCATGCTTCTGAGTTAACACTTTATTGGGAGGTAGTTAGTATATCCCTGTAAGTTCTGAATCTTATTTTTTACTTTGTTTAAAGAAAGTACATATATATGTAAAAATAAATCCTCCAATCAGGTATATAGCTATTAATAGACAAGTTGCAAGTCTTTGATTTTATAATTTGCCAAATGGTTTGGAACAAATATTAATTTTAATCCTTAATGTAGATATTATAATTTGAAAAGACATCTTAGAATATAATTAAAAAGTAATTACTTTCTAATTTACAGAAAGATCATAAAATATTTTAATGTATGTATAATTGAATGTCTAATTATATTTTGTATTACAGAGATAAGCTCCTTTTACAGCTTTGTGTTTTAGTTATAATTTTTCAGCAATTTAAATATTTGATATTACCATTAATATAATAAAGCCATTTCATGAAAGTATAATGTGTAATTGGTATGTAGAGCATGTACCAAAAAAAGACTCATGATTTAGATATGTTGGGAGACACTGCTATGGATATTTTGTAATTGGTGTATAGATTATATTAAGGAAAATACTGTTTGATTACTTCCGTATATATACTTTGCCATGTCAATGAATATGCTTTATTTCTATCCCCTTCAATAACATTTTTGACTATATAGCAATATTTAAAAATAGACTTTGCCTTTCATATATGTTGAAACATCGCAGTAACCTATTTGATTAGATAGAAAGTAAAAATAAAAAGATACACAGTATACATTTCTTTAGAAAAATTCACAATCCCATAGTTCAAAATTAAGGTGTATGCAAAGTGTCCCTAATAAATATGAATGGTGATGATTATGAGGTAGTAAATGTGATGCAGACCGTTGAACCTAGAAAACCCAGATGATTCTCTTCAAAAAGACCCAGCCTCTTATACCAATTGATTCTTCAGGGCTTTTAGCTTAAAAAGAAAATGCATTAATGTTGTCTTTAATGCAAAATATAGCCTTCCAAAGCAAGGCTGTAAGTCAATTGGAACTTGGATTAATTTATATTCCAAATAGCCATGTGTATTTATAAGTTGAAGTGGAAGTGGGCACTAATCTGAGGTAGTATTCCTATTAAAATCACTGAATTTGATTCTTTATTATGTCATTTTATCCTTTAAGTTTTATTTGGGAAGAGCAAATTTGAGGCTAATATGGGGAGATAGGAGAAATTTTTCTAGGCATTCAAGGAATTTATTTGTATTTGCGGGCACAATGCAGACAAGAGTTTCTTCTTTTAAACTAAATTTATGAGTTTTCCAGGAGTTCTGGTATAGTAAGAAAGCAATCATAGGCAGTATGTAAACAATTTGGCATGACAGCATTCCAATTCAACCTTATTGGTAAAAATAGGCAGCCAACCTGGACTTCAATTCACTAATGCCTGGTACAAGCCATAAACATTTAAATTATTAAAAATGTGATCATTACTAATATGTGAATTGATCTTTGAGGTTTAGAAAATCCTATCACATATAGTTTCTAATTTAATTCCAACCAAATCTCCAGATGTATATTATTATTAATTCTAGATTAAGAAATTGTGTCTTCATGTGGTTAAATAATTTAAGTATTACAAAATTAATTGCTTAATACATTTAAAACAAGAATTAAAAATTTATACTCTTTTTTATTCTAAATATTGTGACACGTAGAGCTTCAAGTCTGAAAATAAAACTGAGTCTTAAGCATCTGTGTAATTAAATTTATTAGAAAGGAAAAATTATATTAGTTCATAGGAAAAAATTAATTTTTTAAAATTAAGTTCTAAATTATATTTCTTAAATAGTGATTTAAGTAGGAGACATTGAATAATAATATGGATAGATAGCTAATTAATATCATCCTAATCTCTTAGGTTTCAAACATCAGATGACAGTATTTGTATATTTATAAGAACAGATTTGAAATTTCTGTGGGAAGAAGGATGGTTTCTATATAGCATTATTTTCCTAAACATGGTTCAAAATTTCCTGTTTCTTTGCATATCTTATGTTTGAGTGAAAACTGAGTATTTTCAGTAATATATTTTATTGACTCTCAAATCTCATATTTCCCACAAAAAGTGATTTCTATTCCTGCTTTATGTTTATTTGGTGGGGTTTTGTTTTGTTTTGTTTTGGTTTTGGTTCCCTTTCTTGAGTGACTTTCTTGGCTAAATCGATGATCCTGGTCTCCCCTACATTTGACAGTTACTGATGCCTCTGCTCACTTTTTGATGCTTTTTGTTTGTTTGTTTGAGACAGGATCTTGCTCTCTTTCCCTGGCTACAGTACAGTGGGGTCATCATAGCTCACAGCAACCTCAAACTACTGGGCTCAAGCAATCCTCCTGCATTAGCCTCCCAAAGTGCTAAGATTATAGGTTACCCTTCTTTCCACATAACTTAATGATCAGCCAACAACCACAGAGAAGTTGTGTTTAAACAGTATAGGCAATAATCCTTCCAATTTCTGTCAATGAATCTCTTTGCATAAGGGAGCATATTTAATGTTTGAGTCATTTTAAAATTATCAGTGATATTTCTCTATTTTGGTTCCTTTATAATATTCTGTGTACATTTGGGCAGCCACAGAGTGTATCAGCAGTTTGTTAACAGGTTGAACCTTTTCTCTTTCCCATTGCAGAAGTATAAAGTGATAGGCTTTCTCTGATGATGACAGCAATCTTAGGCTAATAGAATGAGCTATTTCCCATCACCTTTGATTGACTTAGAGGAGTCACATTCACTGACAATGATGCTGGGCATAGGCATTGTTCATTGTTCCTTGTCAAATGGGCCGCTGTTAACCAGGGTAGATGCTGCCAATTCTCATGGTTTTCCCCATCCTGGCAGAAGTCTCATTCCAACCAAGCTGGGAGTTGCCAGAGCAACTCCATGCTGAGTGCCACAGATTCTCACTGTTCAGCAGTTTTATAAAGAGGAATGTTTCTCAATTGGTTTATGCCCTTGACTTAATACCTGAGCACTAAAACGGTTGTTGTTGTTTATTTATTTATTTTTTTATTTCAGGGTATAATGAGGGTATAAACATTTTGGTTACATTTTATATTTTCTTTAATTTTATAGATACTTGTTGGAAAGAGGACTTCTCAGTCTCCTCATTTGGCCACTGCTGGAAGTGCCATCTCATCACATCACTTTTGCAAAGACCAAAACAAATTGTGAATTTAAAATTAAAATTTGTTCTACAATCTCTTGGGGATGCTCCATAGTGTCCAAATGAGTGGCAGTGAGTACATTTGTGTGGGATTGGTATCTCAAGTTTCTTTATTATTTAGCCAAACATATATATAACCTAAGGGTTATGCCGCATTGCCATGGTTGCTGAATTAAACACTAACGAGAACAATACTATTTTTATCATACCGTTATCAAAAATAAATTTTTCATGGGAGAATTTCTAAGCTGTTTCTACTAACCTAAATAACCATATGTCTGCGGGCCAACTATTTTATTATATTGTCTCAAAAGTCTTAACTTGCCTACTGAAAAGTGTTCATAATATTACTAGCTTTCCCTTTTAGTACAATAACTGGACTCTTGTATTATATTCATCTTTGTCCAGTTTGTCATTTTGCAATCCTGAGATTCTCATCATGTCACCTATTATAGTAAGCATATAAAATTACCAAATGGTACTGTACTAATATGTAAAGGAATATCCCTCCTTTCAAATGATTTGTCACCTGTTATATGCGTAAAACAATTATAATTCTAGTTCAGAATCTATAACCTGGCTAAAATAAAGCCATAAAAGAAGACAAGGACAATTCATATGTGACCTCATTGATTTTAGAATGTTTATGTTCCATTTTGTAGTTAGGGGAGTGGTGAAAGGCAGTGAGTTAAACTGCTCAGATACCATTTGCCAAGGTTTTACTAGGACAAAGGAAGTCAACATTAGTCATATGCTCACTTTTCTTCTTGAAATTCTAATATTATTTGTTCCTAATTTATTGGAATGGAGATTCTAAATAGCATTTTTAAAACTACTAGAGTATAATGCCTTGACATCCATTAGGCCACACTATTTTCAGTGGGATTTAGATCTTTCAATAAACTCTTCTCACTCTTTGAGTCCTAGGGCAGGTGTGCAAATAATTACAGTGATTGCACCCGTAAAATTGTATAGTATTTTTCTTCCAGAGGCAAGATATACAAATGTAGCTTCTTAGCCTTTATACTATGGTTAGTGACAAATATTTTAAAACTAAAACAAACAAAGGCAAGAATATCTTCAAGGTCCCTAGTTGTTGTATCAAGACCCAGTCACATCTTTTATTTTTTAAAAAAAGTTTGTTTTTATTTTAGGATTATATAGCATCTAATTACAAATGAGTATAAACCAATTATACAATCTCAACTGGAATCATTTCATTTTTAAGTAAGAATTATATTCTCAAGGGATTGATAAGAATAATTGTGAAGGAATCACATAAAATTAAATGCAATGACCACCATCAGTGTTATTATGGACCTTGTTTGTCTTATAGTTATGATATATTTTTATTTTCCTATAAGTGATGGGTAAACAATTTTATATGCCACAAACATCTTTCTTTTTCATCTAATATTATAATACTAAAATTCTGATATTATGCCTTATAGCTAGTGAAAATTTATTCTGAAATTTCTATGTAAATAGTCCTTAATAAGAGTAATACTAAAACAATAATAATAGAAAAGATTTATATAGTACCCGCAGGTTTTTGGTACTATTGTAAGAGCTTTACATATGTCAAACATTATAAATTCACTTAAAATCATGCCTTATTTTTTAAAATGTAAATATTTTAAATAGCAAAAATTAAGAGAACATGTTCTAAGATTTAGGCTGTGCATATGAAAATCTACTTTTTATAATCTTTGAAGTTGAATTCTGAAAGAATATTTGTTTTATCTCCTACATATATTATTCCATCAACTATAGCTGTAATAAATGTGTTGTCACATAGACAGTAAGTAATAGCAAACAAATATCTGCTTTGTATTATATCTGATTTCAAAAGGAAACAGACACAATTACAGAATCTTTAATGAACACATATACCTTTGGCACAAGAAAATATTTTAACCAAATCACACTGCTAAAAATGTTGCACAGCAATAGTCCATGAAATATTACGCTATTTAAGAGCAAAATATCAGACTATTTCTATTAAGCCTCTAATGGACCATTTATAAATCACAGTGTCTCTTTAAGGCTTATAAATTCAAGAAACCCACAGAAACAGTAGATTTCAAAGGAGAAATAATAAGAGAATGTTTTGCAAATAAAATCCCTAGGTATGGGAAGGGAAAACAAGAATAGTTGACACCTAACTTCACAAATGTTAGTACATACAAATAGCATAGAAAAAGATGTCTAACCTATCTCTAGTTTTGTATTAAACTCAAAGTAACTTGCTGCCATGCAGCATGAAGAGTTTTATACGAAATGATTCCCTATTAGTGAGAGCTATTATATATTAGACTGACTTGCAGTCATGAAACATCCTCAGAAGTCCTAAAAATGAGAAAGGTTCATAGCTCTTCTTTATGCTTAACTTATGATTGTGCACTAAGCAATGCAGTGTGGCCTAGATAACTTTTCATGGTTCATTATCAGTAAAATCTATTTAGTGCATATGGTAAGTGGCGCCCTAGCTTGACTAGCTGTGAAACATTATGAAAAATCTGGAGTAAGTTTTTGATTTCGTGTACTCTACAATTAAGACATGACAGAGAAAGGCCCTATAAACCATACTATTTTTGTTAGATACTCTCAGTAAATAACTTAACACTTAAAAGTAAAATAAGCATCGAGTCTTCCAAGCAATAGCAGTTAAAACAATTTAATAGAACCACTTATTCACAAAAATGTATAGTTGTAGTGATGTTTGATTGAATAATGGAAAGACTTATTCTGAATAATATATTAGAAGGTGATATATGCTATTTAAAATGCCCTACCCATCCTCTATTGGCATAACTTTTATCTGTTGCTCTTTAAAAACACAAAACTAATTGCAAAATTCAATTTTCCTAAGCAGGAAAAATTTTACTGCCCTTTAAAAAACTGTGTCTTGATAATATATTGTTGTGGAAATAAATAAACAGCACACAAATGAGAAGGAACAGAGACTATTTTTTTTTCCCCCTCAGAGCTTACAAGGGAGTCAGTATCATCACTTGGATTTGGCAAAAACTCAAAGGGAAACAGAGGATTGTGAAAGCTTTATAGTGGAAAAACAGGGCAGACTTCAGGTATGCCCTGATCGCTGGCTGTTGTCTTGGGGAAGCTGGCTGTTGTTCATAGGTGGGCTATGAACTAGAAGTAGGTCATCCTGCGTGATCGATTAGTGGAATACATTTGGCTTTCTCTGGTTGATCCGAAATTGGAAGATGGGAGGGATGAGGGGCAACAATTAGGGAGGCTGAAGTTATTGCCTAGATCCAGATGCTTTAGGGCTAATTGCTGCATGGGCTGTGGTTTAGATTCTTGGACTACTTGTGGTAGGTCAGAGTTCTCTTTGTGTATATGGTCTCATCATTGCATATTTGTATTTTAAATATTTAATTATGATGCTTTATTTTAATCTTGTGCACTTTAAAATATATGTCCAATCTAAAATACCAAATTTGGGGTCTGATGATAAATGTGTCTGAAAAGGATAAATAATATAATTGTATACATGTACATGTAACACATATGACAGAGGAATCAAATATTCTTGTTTCACTAACACCCGATATCACCACCACTATCTACTTTTGTCCTTAAGGATCATTCCTCTTCAATCTAATTCAAACATCATATATTGGTTCTTTGTAAACAAAGCTTCCATTTTTCTCTGTCTTCCACCATCTCCTGTCTTACTGTATTTTCTTATGTTAGTTCATCTCTTATTTTGCTTGCTTCCAGGGAAAGTGCCAGATAATTTTTCAGTGTTATGCATTTTATTCAGGGTCAACCATTTAAATTACTATGGCCATGAGAACAAAGCAAAAGTGATAGTATGCAAATTCCTATCATAAACTGAAATGCAAATGGTTTAGGAGTTTTTGCTTGCTATCCTGTAATTCTACCATATCCTGTAATTCTAACCTTCTGGTTTCAGGAAGAGTTAGAGAACACATGAGAAACCAGTCAAAATGCAGATACATGACTACGTCCGACAAAATTAGCTAACACCAACATAGATTGATCATACAGATATTGTATGATGCTATTTTTGGGGTGTATTTTTACAAAGCAAAGGCTGATGTCAGATTGAACATTACACTGGAGCCATATGAGTTTGTATCCACGTAGGAAAATAAATTTTCCTGGATTCCTGAGTGCTACTGCAAAAATGTTAGTATCCTGAGACTCTTCACATACCATGACAATTAGATCTTTAGACATTTGTCTAATCAATTGCATTGATTTGAAGGAACAATAAAAAAAAAAAATCTACTCTTACATTCCCTAAAGATTGACATGGTTATAGCCTGTACTAGGTCCCTAAATTAAGCCCTTCATGGGAGGATCCAGGAAAGTTATTTTTCTTTATATTTATATGTCAAAAGGTACGAAGCCACAGAATATGAAGATATTTCTATGCCATAAAAACTCAGACATATTGAGTTTTCTGACTATCAGAAAAATTTTATTTACATACCAAAGGATTTTAATAAGGACTCAGGTCCATTACTTTTCCAAAGAAATCTTTTCAGGCAGAGCAGGGGAGAGTTTCCTCCTTTTTATAAGCAGAGAATGACACTGTTTTCTGTCCTGTCACCTAGGGAGTGCCTGTGTACTTTTGTATGGAAAAATTGCTATTTCTTCTCAATGCATCATCTCAGTAGTAACCATAATGGGGAACAATGCACTTATTTACTGTGAGTAATAAATAATAAATGTGTCTCTGTCCCAGACATCACGTGTGTGCATTCAGGATAAAGTTGATAAAAATGAGTATTCAAAAACCAACAGCCTAACTTAATTTATGTGAAGTAAGACAGAATTTAAACCTTAAAAGTATAAATGTCTTCAAGTTTTAGATCTGAAATAGTTCTATATGCTATATGCTATAGGAGTTATAGAAAAAATATGTATTTCCATGCAGTAGCAGCCAAAAGGAAGTAATACTTAAACCAACCATTTAAACAACTGAATTTGAATTAGGATATGGTAAAATAGGTGCTCACAAGAACAACATTGTTTTTACTGGATCTTGAGAATGGAAAACAGTATACTAAAAAATAAATTGTAATACTGATAAGCTGGACCAGTAAGGTTTAGCTTAAGAAAATTTAAACTAAAATATATAGTTCAAAATTACACTATTCAATATATAAATGAATCTAATAAATACATAACATGAGAAATAATACTAGATAACAGGGTCCAGAATAATGCTAGACACCTTTTACACAAATGAATGAATGAATGAATGAATCTAAGAGCCCCTTAGTGTAGAAGTAATAATGTAGAAGCACACTTAGTCAAAGAATGATGGATAGATAAGAAAGGGACTTAGATATCAGGAACTTTGACTGAAATTTTTCATATGGAGAAAACCATGACCCCTGAGATTGAAATCACACATTAATCACAAATCACAAACAAGAAGTAATTTGTCATTAAAAACCATCAAATCAGGATTGATAAACAATGTCTAAATGCGAGGGCTTGTATAATTTTTAGAAGTAGTTCTTGTTGGAAAGGTCAAAGGTTAGGCTTACAGTTGGCTGACACATCTTAGAAATAAAAAGCCATATTTTTGATATACACTGGTTTTGGGTAAATAAAGAAATCAGAAATAACAGACAGGAATCAATGAAACCCACAGAATGTCCTTCAGGTAACCATGGAGAGAAAACCAATTGTAGGAATTAATGAAGCAAAAATAAAGGTTTAGGAGATAATGAAGAATACAAACAATTTAGGAGCTTCTTAAAAGAGAAAGTGGTTGGTACAGTAGAATTATGAGAAGCCAGAGCATTGAGGGAGGTGCAGTAAATTAGGGCACAAGTTTGGCCTTTTATTTTATGTGACCCTGAAAAGTCTTGCCCAGGATTCCAAGTGGCCTTGGGCTTTGGAGTAAGCAGTGGGTTGTCTGATTGATTGGATTTAGGAAGCCAACAGAAATGCATCTTACCACCTAACAGTCTTTTTGTGATCTTATTTATTTCCTAGTATGCAAGTTGAGGTTATGCAGTTGTGAGAGTAGTTTTATATTTTGGTCCATAGAATTAATACTACAAACACACACACACACACATACACACACAAAAAATAAAATTTCTGGTTATGGGAGATGAAGATAAAATGTGTTCTGAGGAAGAAGTATCCAGGTAGGTATTGAATTTGCTAGTAAAGAGACCTAATAACATGTATATTGAATCGTTATAAAGCTTAAAAAGAAACAATTGTTTCTATGGTTAATGATTCTGTTGATTAAATTTCCTCTCCCTCTGGTTCTCCTGCTCTGCCTCGCTACCTACTCTCTTCACATTTTTATTAAATATTTCAAAATAATAAAGACATTTGGGGAAATTTATGGCAAATATAAACTGTGGGTACCACATATATTAAAATGTCTAATTGTATATCCTTGCTTTACTATAGATAGGTGAGTTGGCTCTTACTTGATGTCCAGTATTCAATTTCAACTTATTAACTTGTTTAATTTCATTCTTAAAATTATGTCATTATTCTGATTCACTTCTCACACAAATCATAAGGGGAATTGCTTAGTCTGTAAAGAGCTCCATCAACTTAATTATTTATATAGGCTGAGAATTGTTCAGATCTCTATTCCCAATGTTGTAGATATACCAAAAATAAATCCAATTGAAAAATATACATTTGTCACATATGATCACTCTTTACTGTTATATAATGATTCAACATCCTTAGAAGAGAATGAAAAATGTGTTTCCTAATAGTATGATGCTATCATTATAACTATATCCAAGCTTTTGTTGTTTCCCAATTTATCCATGTACTCATTAGCTACCTCGATTTTGAATTCTATTATTAAAGGCTCAGCTACACACACAGGTGACTGTGGCCATCTAAAACTACAAAGACATTCTTAAGTCAGCCTAAGGAAATCTTAGTGCTACGATGTCAACAGTGCATAATAATAAAAATAATGGATGAAAACTTTTGATAGAAAACAAAATGAAAAATCCTCTGTTATGGGTCTATTGACTTCTGTTGTTTAGGATGTCCAGTAAAAATGCAAATCAAGCTTAGAGCATAAAATACTAGTCATCGCTATGCACACTAACATTTTCCCACTTGGATTTTAAATAATTTGAGAAATACATTGGATGTCATTTGTATTCTTTTTAAGAAGACAAATCTGCTGCTATTTTAACCAGTATTTCATTGTAAGATTTGCATTGCTTTCTTCCCTATTTTTCACACTTCACATGTCTATTAACTATAATTGATTTTACCTTATTTGCAAGTTTATTTGGAAAACAGTAGAAGGAATACTAGCTTAGTAAATATAATTTTCTCAGCTATAGCATTAGTGTGTGTTTTGAAAAAGATAAGTAAATAATTCTTTCTTTGCTATTTAAACAAAGAGGTCTAACATATTTCCAGATGTCTTAGAACTATGAAGCTATTTGTGCCCCTGTATTTGAGATTTTTACAGGGGCTTATTCTGTTAGAAAGAAAAAAAAACTGCTTCACAAAATCCAATTACATTTTCCAAAATAAGAAAATTAATATTTTACTGGATTTTGGAAAAGCAAGAAAACGCTTAGTATATTACCTAACATATCCAGGAGATTGTAGATAACATCTTGTAAACAAACCTGCTAATTTTTTCTCCATAATTCCCCAGTCCCAATTGTTTCAGACAAGTCAGAGATGATGTATCCTCATTTATTTATTTTTTAAGCTAAATACAAATTCTCCTAGTCATAGCTCTCAGTCCAAGGTTGTTGGGTTTTTTTCCCAACATAAATTTTGAAGCACTAAAGAAATAACTGTTGTTGAAACAAACTTGGATTCATATATATCTAGATAGAGCATGTTTATTGAATTCTATGGTTTTTTTTCTTTCTTTTTTTTATTTCAGCATATTACAGGGCTACAAATGTTTAGGTTACATATATTGCCTTTGCCCCACCCTAGTCAGAGCTTCAAGCAGTGTCCATCCCACAGACAGTGCACACCTCACCCATTAGGTGTGAATATACCCATCCTCTCCTCCTTCTCCCACCTGCCTGACACCCGATGAATGTTATTACTATATGTGCACATACGTGTTGATCAGTTAATACCACTTAGATGATGAGTATATGTGGTGCTTGTTTTTCCATTCTTGTGATAGTTCACTCAATAGTATGGGCTCCAGCTCCATCCAGGATAATACAAGAGGTACTAGATCACCATTCTTTTTTGTGGTTGAGTAGAACTCCATGGTATATATATCTCATTTTATTAATCCACTCATGTATTGATGGACAGTTGGGTTGTTTCCACATCTTTGCAATTGTGACTTGTGCTGCTATAAACATTCTAGTGCAGATGTCTTTTTTATAGAATGTCTTTTTTTTCTTTTCATAGATGTTCAGTAATGGGATTGCTGGATCTACATTTAAAAAAAATAGACTAATAAATATTAATCAAATTTAAAAGCATAAACAATAGACTGGTCAGTATGCATATATTGAGAAGGATCCCTTCACCAAATGACTTGAGGAGGTAGGAATGTTTATGTCACATTTGGGAAAGGAATGAGAAGTTCAAATATAAAAATGTTTATTTCTGTAAAATATAATGGGGACATGTAGTCTAAAATTAACTACAGATGATATACATCTTGTAGGGAAATGAATATTAATATAATTTTTTTGGATTAAATCTCTACTTATGGAATCTTTATTGATAATTATCAAAGTCCAAATATATGTTCAAAAAGAATACATAGTTTGCTCAGACTTGAATTGAAAGCATTGGCAACACATTTATGTTCCTCTATGCAGTTTAATGAGTTTAAAGAAAATTTAAAGATAAAATCAACATTCAGAATGTTATTAACTCTCTGAGTGTCTCCTTGTCACTTTTATATGTGTATGTATGTCTCTCTCTGTGTATAAAGATATGTATGTGTGTATATACACACACAATGTGTATACCGAGGTCTGTCCGGAAAGTATCAAGCCATGTAATACGAAAAACAGAGACATTTATTGAAGAAGATACAAGAAACATTGTACGTAGGACAATGACTCTTCAGTCCTCTTCAAAATAGGCACCCTGGGAACTCACACGGTTCTCCCAGTATCTCTTAACCTAACCTGTACATGTTCAACGTTCTCAGGCGCTTTGCTTGTTGCAGGCCTTCCAGAATGTAAATTACTTTCAACAGATTCTTGACCATCTTTGAAGCATTTGTGCCCCACTTTTATTTGCGCTGCCCTCATTGCATCATCCCAGAAAGCCTTCTGAATCATTCGAATAGTTTCCACAGAGAAATGTTGAAGCTTAACACAAAATTTGATGCAAATTTGTTGCTATACTCACTTAGTCATTGTAAATGTGATGGCCACAAAGTATACATGCTCACTCAATGGCATCTAGCATCCCACTGAAGTCATCATTGTTCACGAATATCCATCCCAGTCCACTCGTCTTGGCTGCCAGGTTACATCAGTGTTGTGCTAACCATTCTCGTTATATTAACAATGGCTGGATGCTTTCCAGACAGACCTTGCATATGGGTATGTATGTATATACAATAAATATTCTAGAAATAGGTGCAAAATATTTTAATTAGGTGCAAAATAATTTAAATGAAACAAGGGTTATTTCTAATTTAGTAAAATTATATTAAAATGTATGATTTATCTCACAGCATAGTTTTCAGGGCTGAAATTTATAAATGTTTCCTATAGAATAAGGTAACATGAAAGAGAAAAAATCCTTATATTACAAATTGATAAACATCTTTTCTCTGGGATGGCTTATGTGTGATATTAAGTACACTGAAGTTTAAATTAGTGTTAAGATTTGTGACCATAAAATGTAACTTCATTTAGTGAGAACTCTTTCTGAATTATTTTATATGAATGAATTATAAAAGAAAAAAAACACATTAAGAAATTTTATCAAATGAAGTACTTGCACTAATTAGATTGCAACAGTTAACAAAAATGGTATCAATGTATTATGAAAGTAAGAATCATATATCAAATTAGTGTAAATAATCTAAGCAGTAAGTTTTAGGGAATGTGTTTTTTGAATACCTCTCTGTTGTTCAAACATGTAGAAGTATGAACTAATTGAATCAAGTTGAGTTTCAATATTAGTTTTATAACCCTAATTATGTGTAGCATGCATAAACAAGAAAGATGGGAATTTAAGTGAAAAAGTGAGATATCTATAATAGATGTTATACATAAATTTGCAGGCTATTTAAAATGTCTCTTTTCCTAATAGTATTTAAAGCTCCATTCAAAAATATTTACTCAGAATATTCTATGTATCATCTCTGTACTATTTTGTGTGGACTTAAGGAGATATAAGGCATAAGTCTGATTTTTTTCTCCCTAATGCATCTTAAGTATAATACATTTTTACCTTTGAAACTATTGGAAATAAATGGCAATGTATGTACTGGAGTTTGAGATTATGAAATTCAGTAATGTATTCAGGGAGTGAGAAATGATTGGAAATGGGTTAAAACTAGTCAAATTGATTTTGTATGGCAAAACTTCATATTAAGTTTGGATGTACAGTAAAAGCCTAACAGGATAGGTGAAAACCAGGAACATGACTATTACATGAGCAAAGAAACAAGAGCAAAGAGCAATAGAAGTGGAAATCTGGGAAGAGCTAACCAATTCCAGAGTAAAGGAAACTTGTAGGTAAAGCCATGAACAGTAAGATAATGTAATATGGAAATACTCACTTCATAGCAGTTGACCTATGCTGAGTACTGACTGTGATAGTTAATTTTATGGGTCAATTTGGCTGGGCCACAGTGCCCAAATATTTGATCGTTATTCTCTGTGTTCCAATGAGATTCTTTCTGGATGAGATTAACATTTAGATCAATGGACTTTGAGTAAAGCACATTGCATCCATAATGCAGGTGGATCTCATCCAATCAGTTGAAGGCCTGAATAGAACAAAAAGATTGACCTTTCCTGAACAAGAAGGAATTCTGCCACAGATAGTCTTTTTTTATTATTATTCAGCATATTATGGGAGTACAAATGTTTATGTTACGTATATTGCCTTTGCCCCACCTGAGTTATAGCTTCAAGTATGTCCATCCCCCAGACAGTGCACACTGTACCCATTAGGCATGTATATACCCATCCTTTCCCTTCTCCCCCCTCCCATTTGCCCAACACCAATGAATGTTACTACTAGATATGCACTTAAATGTTGATCAGTTAAAACCAATTTGATGGTGCATTCATGTGGTGCTTGTTTTTCCATTCTTGTGATACTTCACTTAGTAGAATGGATTCCAGCTCTATCCAGGATAA
>CAUYRT010102515.1:0-10601 GCA_963574885.1 Lepilemur ruficaudatus
CTGTAGTCCCAGCTACTCGGGAGGCTGAGGCAGGAGGATCGCTTGAGCCCAGGAGTTTGAGGTTGCTGTGAGCTAGGCTGACGCCACAGCACTCTAGCCCAGGCAACAGAGTGAGACTCTGTCTCAAAAAAAAAAAAAAAAGGCAAACCTTATTGAAATTCTTGTGTTACCTACAGATACACTCTATCATTACCCACTGTGGTCTCCCGGTAAGGTACAGCAGCTCCTACTTCTTCCCACACACGGGACCATTCAGACAACCCTGGAGAAAGCTCCCAGACAGACCATCAACAGCCCGCAGATCCCCTGTGGCCTAGAAGGATCAAAGCAACCTCTGGGCTCAGTCTGAGCTCAACTGTATTTGCACCTTTGAACCTATGTGTTTCAGACAAGGAATTACTGGATGTGACACTGAAGCTCCGAGGGACGCAGTGACCAAGCCCAGGACCCACAGCGAGCGAACACAGACGTGGGAGGGTTTGTCTAACTCACTGCCCTCTACATCCGGACTCAAGTTCTTCCTGCCGCCCATGGGCCCTTGGACCCACAGGCTGGGCAGCAGCAGAGGTTCAGTGCAGGAGAGGAGAGCTCAGGCTCTGGATTCTGACTGCCTGGGTTCAAATCCCACCCTGCTGTCACTCGCTGTGCAGCCCTGGGCCAGCCGTTTGGCCTCTCGGGGCCTCAGTTTCCTCATCTGTAAAACGGCCACCCTGGAAGCTCTCAGGGTGGTGGTGGGGTCTCAGCGGAGAATGTACACTTGGGTCCCATTGCACAGGACAGTGAGCAGGGCGAGGACCGTGATTACCTGCTGGTGTCATCCCCGTCCTTCAGCGGGTTTGGGATCTCCTCGCAGGCCGTCAGGAGGGCGGCCGCCAGACACACCGAGTAGGCAGCGCTGGAGCCCAGGCCCGCCCCGGTGGGCAGCTCTGACCACACCACGATGTCCAGGCTCGGCAGGGCCCTGAAACACAGCAGGGTGACAGACGTGACTCTCCGTAAGACAGGTGACATGGTGAGAGGTGCCAGTGTTGAACCAGCGGCTGGACGTTGATAGGGCCTGACTCTTAGCGTTTGGCCCAGATTTCTGGAGATTTCACGACCCCAAAGGCGTCCCTACTGCATGGCAGGGACTCCTGTTGGAACACACGACTGGAAAACAGGTCCGATTTGTGTGATCACTGCGCTGTGCAAACAGAGCTCCTCCTAAACGTGCCTGGCAAACTGCTGACCCCTTCATCCAACCTTCTTCGAGCCCCGCTGCACGCCGGGCTCTCCCGCAGCAGGAGCTGGACCCTTTGCCTGCGACAGTCTCATGCCTCTTCATTCCCCAGAGAAGTTTTCAAGACATTATCAACGTCGCTGCCACCATGACGCTCTCCCTGACCACCCACACGGCCACTCCTGCCTCCCCGCCCAGGCCCGCCGGCCCGCGACTGTCCTCCACTGCAGTGCACGGCGACAGTGTGTCCCCGGGGAGGCCTCTCCCACCAGGATCCCCCAACCATGTGTGACACGGGGCTGCTTGTGATCACGGGAAAATTCAGCACTGCTGCCTCTTACATGTATTTCCCCCACGCGAGAACTGTCAAATGTGTGTTCAGTAATTTCCACTGTGTACTTTTCCCATTTTCCAAATATAAATTTTATTTTTTTCTTTTTGAGACACAGTCTCACTCTCTTGCCCGGGCTAGAGTGCTGTGGCGTTAGCCTAGCTCACAGCAGCCTCAAACTCCTGGGCTCAGGTGATCCTTCTGCCTTAGCCTCCCAAGTAGCTAGGACTACATGCATGCGCCACCGTGCCCAGCTAATTTTTTCTATATATTTTCAGTTGTCCTGCTAATTTCTTTCCATTTTTAGTAGAGACAGGGTCTTGCTCTTGCTCAGGCTGGTCTCTAACTCCTGACCTTGAGCGATCCTCCCGCCTTGGCCTCCCAGAGTGCTAGGATTACAGGCATGAGCCACCGCGCCCGGCCCAAATATAAAAATTATAACACTGAATGTACCTTTTCAAATTATATGTGCCCACCCCACCCAGATTGGGAGATTCTGGAATGTCCCACACCCACTGAAGGGGACAGGCCCCGCTTAGGTTGAAAATCCCTGCTATGGACACAAGTGTCAGCCCATTTACAAACGCACCGTCAGCATGGCGCCCGGCCACTGAACCAGCGTCCGCTGCTCGGGGGAAGGGCAGCCCTTGATGATTTTCCCTGTGAGTTCTAGACAAAAAAAATAGTGAATACTCATGTACCAGTTCCAGTGCTGGGCTCATTTTATATGTATTTCTAACCCTCTCTATAGTTTTCTGGGAAAATTATTATTAATAATAATAGCTAACAGGTATTAAGCAGCATGCCAAGCACTTTAGATAAATGAACTCATTTAACTTCGTAACTACCCTGTGAGGTAGGTACTATTACTATACCCATTTTAGAGATGAGGAAGCTGAGGCTCAGAGAGGATAAGCACCCCAAGCAAGCTAGTAAGTGGCACAGCTGGGGTGTTAACCAACACAGTCTGCCTCTCAAGCTCCTGCTCTCTGTCACAGGCGATACAACCTCAACAGTCCTGGCCCCTCTAGTAGCCAGCCTGCCCAGGGGCACATGACCCAGATCTTTTTGTAAAGGGTAAGGTGAACACAGGCTCCACTCTGCTGATTGAAGAGTTTCCCAGGAGCCACTGAGATGTAGAATGAAGGTACCGCGACAGGCAGGGCACGGGAGAGGCCATGCCACGGGTCCAAGAATGGAATTTGGCTTTGGTTCTGCTGTATCCAAGAGACCAGAGACCATGGGAGAAAGCGTGGGGTTAAGCTGTAGGTGTTAGTATTACAGTGGACTGAATTAGCTTCCCAGCCCTGCTAACCAGCCATACATCCTTGTGCGACTTCATCTCCCAGAGTCTCAGTTTCTCCAGTTGTAAAATGAGGACGGTGCCTCTCTCCCCAGGGGGCTTTGAATGTTAAAAGCATTGCCTTGCAGGGTGCCTGGCACAGGGTGAGGATGATGGCTGCTGTTCTTAAAACCCAACAAGGGGGCCAGGTGCGGTGGCTCATGCCTGTAATTGTAGCACTCTGGGAGGCCGAGGCAGGAGGATCGCTTAAGGTCAGGAGTTCGAGACCAGCCTGAGCAAGAGCAAGACCCCGTCTCTACTAAAAAAACAGAAAGAAATTAATTGGCCAACTAAAAATACATACAAAAAATTAGCCGGGCATGGTGGCGCATGCCTGTAGTCCCAGCTACCCGGGAGGCTGAGGCAGAAGGATTGCTTGAACCCAGGAGTTTGAGGTTGCTATGAGCTAGGCTGACGCCACGGCACTCTAGCCTAGGCAACAGAGTGAGACTCTGTTTAAAAAAAAACAAACAAAAAACCCAAGAAGGGAGCACATGCACTCTCCAGGAGTGACAAGAACAGAAACCCTTCCTGTTTCTCCAAGGGAGGCGGAATCTGGACTCCCTCCCCGGACCCCGCCCTCACCTCTGCTTCTGGCAGATGGACAGGTATAAGTAAAGGAAGGCCAGCACAGCCAGGCGCTCAGTGGCAGCACAGTCCTCGGGGAAGCATGCCACCTCCTTCAGCTTCTCCACTTGTTCTGGGGTGGGCGCTGTGACGTCACCTTGTCCTGTCCCACAGGCAAACAAGCAAACACAGGTGGGTGAGGGGGCACTTTTATAGACAACAAAAAACAGAAAATCGAGTAGTCATTGGCATCAGAACGTGGACGGACATGAATTCATGGTCCAGGCACCCCATCTAAGTGTATCCATCAACTTCAGGTAGACTTGGGTTTGAATCCTGACTACGCCATTTTCTGGCTGTGTGGCCTCGAGCATGTGACTCAACCTCTCTGAACCTCAGTTTCTCTACTTTGTAAAATAGGGATAACAACGCTATCACTTCTCAGGGTTGTCATGAAGATAACGTTAAATAAGGGATGCAAAATTTTTAACACAGCTCCTGGCCTTGTAGTAACTGCTTAATTAATTGCTTAAACACACACACACACATACACACACACACACACAATGCTAGCTTAACAATTAAGGGCCAGGGTTTCACCTTCCATTGCACAAAACCAAAATCAAAGGGAATCTAAGTTATTCCCCAAATATTTTCCTCTCCCAAAAGACCATTAGTGAGAATAGGACACTCAAATAAAACCCGCAAACATGAGATGTTGCTTGGGCAGGAGAGGTGAGGTAGCAGGTGTTTTTCCAGTAACATGTAAGAGCTTCGGCCACTTTCCTCAGAGACACGGAGGAGACAGAGTAAGTCTGACCAGCTTACCTCTCCAAATCACTGCCTGAGCCTCAAGTCAATTTCTAAAGGGAATGGGAAATGAAGCTGGGTGTGCCTGGCTAGGAAACTTCAGGGCACCTATTAGTTGCCCAGTAAATACGAACTGAATGAATTCATGATACAACCCAGCCAGCTGAGCCAGTGACGCGTTATTGAGAGCCCAGATCTTTCAGAGCTCTGTGATGGAGACAGAACAGTTGTTAGGAGCCTGGGCTCTGGGGTTTAGAGACACCTGGGTATGAATCCTTTCTGCACCACTAACAAGGTGCGTGACCTGAGCCATTTCACCTCTGAACCTCAACTTTCGCAACTGTATAATGGGGACGAATAACACCGCCTACGACATGTTTATCAGCGCCTGGCACACGTAAATGCCTAATAAATGTTCACTGTGTTTCTTACTATTAGGAGGGAGCAAAAAGACATTGAAAGAAAGATGGTAAATCCTTGCAACCTAGTAGACAGTGTCTCCAAAGGCTCCAATTCTTTTTGTTTCCTACTCGTACGAGACGAATAAACCCTTTCCTGTGCACTGCGCTTGGCATCGCAATCCTGGCGCCCACCTCCAACCCTCTGAATCCTCACAGCAGCCTCAGTCAGGCGACACAACTCTGCCCACTGAGGCCCAGGGGGTTAAGCGACCTGCCCAGGCCTGCACGGAGAGTGGGAGTGTTCTGAGCCATGTTCTACCACATCTGCCTGCTTCCATCCCGTGCTGCTGACTATAAAAGTAGCAGCCGGTTCTCAGGGGACATTTCTGGCCTGGTCCAGCAGCCCCATGTACCATGGAAAGCAAGTTTCAGGTGCTCTGGCTGGCTGTTTTCTGATGCACGCTCCAAAGCAGTGGCTTTTAACTGAGGGTGACCTTGGCGTCACCCAGGGAAACCCCTTTCATGATCACTACCAACTCCCAGTAGAAGGGCGGTAGGGCCAGGAATCCATCTATGTTGGTAAACATTAAAAGAACAGCAACAAAACCCTCTCAGGTCATGCCAAGGCACAATGGGTTTGAAAATGGTTGCTCTAAAATGAGGACTTTTAACTCTTGCTTTATGCGCATGCAACATATGGGAGTGGCTATGGCCTCTTTTCGGGGAGCAGGAAGCAGGTGTCCAGGGTTCAGGTGCAATCTGGGAAAAAAAAAAAAAAAAAACCCTAGAAGATTCTCATTTGCTCCACCATGGCTGAGAAACACTGCTCCAAACAAGGAGGCATCGGCCCAGAGAGGAGACAGCAAATTGAGAACAGAAAACAAACTCCAGCTCTGGCCTGCTTAGAGTAGCTGAAACATCCCCAATGCTACCAGCAATCAGCACAGAGGCCTTTATTTTTTGGCATGGAAAGATAGTCCTGACACAAAGGAGAAAAAATACACATCTCTGAATGGTTTCTATGGCCTGACCCAATTTGGGTTAAAAAACGAGATATTTCCCTATCCCAATCAATCTCACTATCTATCAGAAAATAATACAGAATGATTAATAGCAAAATACTTAGAGTCATTATTAGGGGAAAGAAGGGCAATAATAGGTGATTTTTTTTTTTTAATTTTTACTTACAGTTGCTCAGTATTGACTGAATTTTCCAATAATAAGTTTAAGTTACTTTTATGTTTAATATATTTTTTAAGAGGCAGGGTCTTGCTCTGCTGCCCAGGCCGGAGTGCAGTGGCACCATCACAGCTCACTGCAGCCTTGAACTCCTGAGGTTAAGCAATCCTCCTGCCTCAGCCTCCTGAATAGTTAAAACTACAGGTGTGTGCCACCACACCCAGCTAATTTTTAATTTTTTTGTAGAGACAGGGTCTTGCTATGTTGCCCAGGCTGGTCAAACTCCTGGCCTCACATGATCCTCCCACCTTGGCTTCCCAAAGTCCTGGGATTACAGGCATGAGCCACCATGCCTGGCCATTTTTAAAAATAATTTTTAATTATACAAGATGCCAAAATATTCTCCCTGTTAAAATCATTATAGAGGGTAAGGCTCTTTTTGCCCACTTCGTGTCTGTAGGATCCTCCCAGAGAAACTGATCACTATGGCCAGTTTGATATCTATCCCCTGGGCCCTTTTTCTATGCATTTATTCACATACTCATACATAAACATGTATGCATGCTGTTTGTATTTTTCTTCACTCAACAACAGGCCTTGATGATCTGTCCACAACAGCCCACAGAGATCCAGTGCATCATTTTACACTTTTAAATTTTAAAATAAATAAACAAGCAAAGCTAATTTTATGAGGTCAGGATAGAAAAGACCCCTGCAGTGGCTGGACTCTAGCTCCCTCGGGGATAGCCTGGAATAACTACCCAGCTGCCCTCTTTCCATCCTCTCTTCACGGGCCCAGGCTCTTCCCACACCTGGGTTCTCTTCCTTGTACCTACCCAGAAAGCTTGTGTCCAGCAGCTGAAGCCTGGCCACATCCCAGACCCGCTTGACACCAATGTTCAGTAAGTTGAGGCCCACTTTCCCATTGCTGTGGGGTTTGAGATGGAGGAATGTTCTCAAGTTCAAGGCCACAGCCAGTGCCACCTAAAGAATAAAGGGCAAAAACAATAAGCCTGAAGGTAGGTGGCAAAGGGGCTGGTGCCAATGTGCTGAAAAGAGAGCAAACATTAGCATGCAGGCCACTCCCCCCATGCCCTTGGCAGACACTGCTAATCAACCCTGGCACATTCTCCCACTAAAGCCTGGACACAGCTACCACCAATCAATCAGGAGTTAATATCCACTTATATTTCCCTTCCCTATGGGAAACGTCAGAGGTTCTCAACACCAAGGAATTTCTTCCCCATAATCACCATGTTTTCAAAGAGAAATGTAAGTTAGGAACATTAAGAATGGCAGTTGGGGGCGGGGACAGAAAAAGTACGAGCTTTGGGTTCAGACAGACTTAGGCTCACTCTGAGCTCGACCAAGGTGTATGGGACCTTGGTCAAGTCACTAATTCTCTCCTAAGCCTCAGCTTCTACACCTGTAAATCAGCATAATAAAAGGATGTACCTCAGCGGGGTAGTTGTTAGGGTTAAATGAGGTAATGCATGGCCTAGGTCATCTTTCCAACTTCTAACATCTGAGTGCCCCAGAGCTCAGTCCTCAAACCTATTTTCTTCTCCACCGAAGCTCACTTCCTAGGTGATCTCATTCCACTTGCAGGGCTTTATATATCATATTTTCACTATCATACTAAGTGAAGCCAGAAAAGCCCTTCGGTGGGCAAAAGACCTATCTTTTCCTTGCCTGGCTGGGGAGAAACTGACTTCTGTCTAGTCTGCTCCCAAGCTATGCCTCAGAGCTTCCTTACACCTTCTTGCAAGATTAGTGTCAGGGAGAAGTGGTGCCCAATCCTCGAAGGCTCTAGGGGCTTTTTACCTTGCCATGGACCACAGCATGTTCTCCATGAAGGATGACTTTCCCTGGAGCAGACACCAGCAGGACTTCTGACAACATGGCCCCTGGGAATCCTAAAAGGGAAAGCCAAAGAGAAGAGCAAAGATCCTCAGATGTTAGAATCTGCAGGAAGAAATCTTAGTTTGGTTGTTTATTTATATTTTCAGTAACCAGAAGGAGACTCAAGGAAGAGCTCTTGGGGAATGCCTAGTTCAAGCCTATCATTATAACGAAGAAGCAGTTACTATCTAGCACTTGCTATGTACCAGAAAGGCAGCACAGTGCAGCAGTCTGCTGGACACATCAGACAGATCTGGGTTCAAATCCTAGCTCTTCCACTCCCGAGTAATGTCATCTTAGCTAACTCAATTAAATGACTATGAACCTCGGTTTCTCCACATGTTGTATGAGGACACAATAATTATACCTACCTCAATGGGTTGTTGGGAAGGTTAAGTTAATGCAAGGGAAACACTTATCAGTGGCTGGCACCATGATAATCATTCAATTACTGATAGCTACTTATTACTGGCTCTGTTCTCGATTTCAGCTTTCATTACTATTTAATACTACTTCTGTTGAAGGCAGAAATTCAAATAAAATCGAAGACCAGAAAGAACTCTCTCCTGGATATTTAAGCTGTTTCCAAAGTGTCACAATTACAAAACAAGGCTGCAGAAAACACCTGCTACGCCCCGTTTTGCACATTTACGTGAGGTCTCTGCAAGACAGAGTCCTGGAAAGTGGCTTGCAGGGTCTACATTTTTATAAATAATGCAAAACTTATACTAAACTCTTACACTAAAACCTCGATCGCACTATGAGTCAAGGACTGTCGTGATCCCCATTTCCTTCGGGAGAAAACCTAAGGCCCAGAGCGGGGAAGCCTCTCTCGCTTGTCTGAAGTTCAAAACCACTGTCAGAGTCGAGGCTGCCGACCCCTCAGGACGGATTCTCAGAGTTGGGGAAACTGAGCCAGAGAAGCTGGGCGCCTGGCTCAGGGTCGTCCTGGTCTCGGACCTCGAGTTCCCGGGGCCCGCGCCCCCTGCCTCTCACCTGTAGTCACCGCCACCCCTCTTGGCCGGAGCCGGAGCAGCTCCTGTTCTCTCGCGTCCCAGGAGCGCCCATGCCCCAGGGAGAGGCGGCCTCTTCCGTCTAGCCAATCAGAGCGCGTGAGCTGAGAGTCCCTTTACCAATTGGCTTGAACATTGGCCAATAGGTGTTGTAGCCAGGCAGCCGCGGGTTTCCCCGCCCAACTCCTTCCACAAACCAATGGGAAACAAGTTCTCGGGAGTGTCCCGCCCTGGGGCGAGAGCTACAGACGAATGGAAAATGACGGCTGAGCGGTGGCGCGGCTGGCTGTAGGTGGAGTCACCCCGGGGCCTAGACGGGAGCCCGGTGGGGTCAGGCCCCGTCAAGCGGCCTGGAGCATGGCTGTGTGGGGAGTGGGAGGCCGCGTAGGCCTGCGCAGGTGCCTCGGCGCTCGCAGGCTCCTAAGTCCCCGTTTCCAGAGCCGCGGCCCTCAGGGCGTGGAAGACGGGGACAGGTGAGTGTCTGGCTGGGAGGGTAACGAACACCTGCCTTGAATCGCGGTGTCGTCGCCATGGGTACGTCACACCGCAGTGAGTTCACTGCGGCAACCGCCAGGTGACATCCCCTCGCGGTCCTGACGTCACCATGGCAACGTGGGTGCCAGAGACCGGGAATTCCTTGGACAAGTCGGAGCGAAGCCCAGCTATCTTGAGTCAGGGGAGGGCATGTCCCAGATTTTGACCCCTCTGCAAGGCAGTTTACACTCCAAGACACAGATACCCCACCACGATCGGAAAATGGCTTTCCTCGTACACCTCGAAACTTGCACCCCGCCCCACACCTCAGAACCTAGAGAGGTACCATGGATTCATGCATTCATATAGCTCATAGATCCAGTGATTTGACCTTTGAATAACCTTGTCATGTCACATTTTAATTTTGAGCTATATATTTGTTATGCTCATATAGGAAAATGTTCGTTTTGAACCCTGTTTAGGCAAATCTTTGTTTCTGCGTATACTTGAAACCTCACAGAATGGAAATGGCCCGGGTTTCTTTCCCTCCAAGAGGACCTGACCTGGTGGAGTAGAGGGTAAGAGTTTAGGCAGGATAGAGGTTACAGTTTGTGCTCTGGAGTAGGACAGTCTTGGGCATGAATCCCAGCCCTGCCTCTTCCTTCTTGGATGCCCCAGGAAGGTGAGTCTGACTCTGTGAGCTACAGTTTCCTCAACAGTAAAAGAAAGGTAATAGGCAGTACCTATCTTTGGGGCTGTGGAAAGACTCCAGAGATAATTCCAGAAGATAATGCCTGTTATCCATTTAGCACAGTGCAGGGACTACGGTAAGTGATGGGTTCTTTTAGCAAATATTTATTGAACATCTACCTTGTGCAATGCACTGTATCAGCTACTCTGCAGATATAGATGTGGGCAAGACACAAAGCTTGCCCACAAGGTGCTTGCAACTAGACAGGTCAGGGGGATGGCCAGGCACAGTGGCTCACGCCTGTAATCCTAGCACTCTGGGAGGCTGAGGTGGGAGGATTGCTTGAGGTCAGGAGTTCAAGACCAGCCTGAGTAAAATCGAAACCTGGTCTCTACTAAAAATAGAAAACATTAGTCTGGCGTGGTGGCACACTCCTGTAGTCCCAGCAACTTGGGAGGCTGAGGCAGGAAGATCGCTTGAGCCCAGGAATTTGAGGTTGCTGTGAGCTATGACGATACCACTGCACTCCAGCCTAGGCAACAGAGAAGACTCTGTCTCAAAAAAAAAAAAAAAAAAAAAAAAAGGGGGGGGCCGGCAGGGGGGAAGATGTCAACAAAAGATTACCAGCCAAGCAGTTAGGGGTAAGTCCGGCCGCTGTGGTTACAAGCCGCA
>CAUYRT010102519.1:0-53404 GCA_963574885.1 Lepilemur ruficaudatus
TCCTGGCTGAGGGTACTTAAGTGGAGCTCATTCCCCGTTCGGCGTCTCTCGCCATGTATAAGTCGTAGATGTGAAGCTGTGCCGATAAACCGCTGGTGGAAGAACTCCAAAGCTGTTGCGTCCTGATTGCTGGGCGCGACAGAGAATCCCACTTAGGTGTTGATTATACCACCAAGCAATAAAGTGCTGGAGGCACAGGCAGTGGTGGAGACAGCCCTGGCAGTAATGCCTGCTGGGGGAGGCAATGCTACCCATACACTCTCCATTCAGAGAACAAAAGAGCCACACAACAGGAGCAAAGGTTCCATCTCAAGCCTGATGAAAGCCTGCCATGTCCTGCGTGTGAGGCTGTGGGTCTGAGAAGAGAGTTAACCATTGTCCAGATGGACAGTAGGAGAGACCATAGGTCGCTGATGCAGTCTGTATGTTACAAAGGTCCCCATGAAGTGACCAAGATGGAGTCTATGAAACAATGCTACAAAACAAGGAAAAGAAGTTTCATCCAGAAGTCTCAGAGGACCAGATTTTTTAAAGTAATTTCCTGTTGAACAAGACCCTTGGTAGGTTGCAGGAAGATATAACCTCTACTAAACAAGAGCAGAAAACCTCAGGGTTGAACAAGTAGACATGAAAATATAATAAGATGAGATAAATATAGGGATAGTGAGATAGGGGAGGATTGTAATAAAATTACATATGCAACAGAGGTATTAACATCATCATTGGAAGAAAAGTTATGGAAAAGCATAACTTAATAATGCAGAAGACAAATGAGAGAAGTCCTTTGTACTGCATAGTCCATTATACCCTAAGTTATTGCTATATCCTCAGATTATTCATCCATCAAAACACTATCAATGACTTCCACTTCGACTAAAATGAAGTAACAAGGACCAGAGTTACTCTACCACTTGAAACAACTAAAAAACTGGACAAAATATATGGAACAACAGTTCCTAATACGTTGAATATCAGGCAGCACCAAACAGTGATCCTGAGATGATGGATGATGCCTACAATTGCTAGTTCATATTGTTTGGGAAGCGTTTCCAGGCTACAGCGCAGGGGAGGGGGATCCCAGGCAGATCCTGGCACTCTCTCTGAGGTGAGGTGGAGCTGGGTGTCCGCGAGCCCAAGGTGGCCAGAGTTCACAGAGCAGAGCACTGGAAAGGAGGGAGCTGCAGGGAGAGAACACTCTGGAGAGATGTAGAAGTTCCCCTTTGAATAATCAGCAGAGTTCCCTTCAATTCTTCAGCTGATTAACGATTAGCACACTCATGTGAGGAAGCTGAGGCTGGGGAGAGAACCAGCATTAGAGAGAACAGTCCCTGGAATGCAAAGAGAACCAGGAATAATGCGTATTCCCACCAATCAGAGCAAACACCCATAATTCATGAATCACTGGCAGAGCATTCAGAAGAGTTTGCGTCAGTAGTGAGGCAAAATTAGCCCTCGAGTAAACGTCTTTCTGGTCCTGCCCAACAGAGCTTAAAAGTTAAGACCCCAAAAGATCAGACTGTTTCCAAGTAACCTAACTGTACCCCAAAACAAAGCTCAAGGACATTTGTAGATATACAAAAATATCCAGTACCCAACATTTAAGGAGGAGATAATAGGAATTCTACACAAATTCTTTCAGAGGACTTAAGAGGAGGAAATTCTACCCAACCCATTGTGTGAGGCCAGCATTACTCTAAAAATCTCAAACCAGACAAGGACATGACAAGACACAAACATGAATATCAATATCCTTCGTGAACACAGAAGCAAAAGTTCTTAACAAAATTCTAGCAAATTGAACCTCATAATATTAAAAAGAAATTAACTAAGACCTAAATAAACAGTTAAGCCCATGAAAAGATACTCAGCATCATTGAAGCACAAGAATATTCATAACAGTTTTATTTATAATAACTCCAAACTGGAAACAACCCAGATGTCCCTCAGTAGGTGAACAGATAAACAAACTGTGGAATATCTATATATTAGAACATTAATTGGCAACTAAAATATGTGAACTATTATAATTATTTATATATGTAACATAAATAAATCTCAAAATTATGCTGAGTGAAAAAAAGCCAGACCCAAGAGTACGTACTATATGATTCCATTTATATAAAATCTAGACAATGCCATCTAATACATAGTGACAGAAAACAGATCAGTGGTTGTATGGGGATGAGGAGTGGGTGGGTAGAGAGGGCAGAAAGAAAGGATTACAAAAAAAACTTTTGGAGATGATGGATATGTTCATTATATTGATTGTGGTGCTGGTTTTACAGGTATGTATATATGTCAAAACTTAATAATTGTATGTTTTATATGTATGCAATTTATTTTATGCCAATTATACCTCAACAAAGTTGTTTTGAAAACATTATTATAGCCCTTTCTGAAGATCCTTGAATTACTAGAGCTGTGGCTGGATCTTGAGACATGGTTCTGGTTTTCACTGGGGTCTACGGTCCACTCCTGTCATGGGGATGCTAGGCCCAGGAGGACTGAGTGGCACTGACTCTGTCCCATTGACCCCTCCTGCTGCCTTATATGAAATAGGCCTGCCCTACAGCCACTTGAATACGTCCCTCAGGTGTCACCAGCAAAAAAGCTTAATAGCCTCCCCCAAGTCACAGAGGCTCTGTCCTGGTGTCATGCCATAGACTCTTTCACGTGAGGGATCTTGAACAGACCTGACTTGTTCCACCTTTCCTCTTAGTATTTGTATTACTTGTTGCCTTCCAGCTGGGCAGTGTGGCATAGTGGAAGGAGCACCAGGCCAGTAGCAGAAGACAAGACTGGGATTCTAGCACTGGGTTTGTGTGAAATAGTGTGTGATCTTGCACAAACAGGCATACTCCCCACACCCAGCTTCAGTTTTTTCTTATATTAAAAGAGGGGATTGCAGTAAAATTGACATTTATCCAAAGTCTTGAATGACAGAAATGTTTGTGAATATAATGTTAAGTGAAAAACAAAGCTAGATCAAAAATTATTAATATATATTTAAAAAATATATTTTAATATATAATATATATTAAAGTATATTATATATAATATAGTATAGTATATTATATATAACAGTATATTATATATAATATGTAGTATAGTCTTATCCCAGTTCTATAAAAATTTATAGAAAAAACTTACAAAAATTATACACACACACACACACACACACTCACACAGCTAATTGCATTCTTGGGATTATGGGTGATTTTATTGTTTCTTTTCTTTTTGTAAAGACAATTTTTTAGAGCAGTTTTGGGTCACAGCAAAACTAGAGGAAGGTACAGAGATTTTTCACTTACCCCGCTGCCCCTACATACACGTAGGCTACCATGCATCAACATCCCCTGCCAGAAGGGTACATTTGTTACAACTGATGAGCCTGCATTGACACATCATTATCACCCAAAGCCTACAGTTTATATTAGGGTTGGCTCTTGGTGTTGCACATTCTATGGGTTTGGGAAAATGACATGCATCCACCATTATAATGCCATGCAGAGTAGTTTCACTGCCCTAAAATTCCTGTGTGCTTTGCTCATTTATCCCTCCCTTCCCTCAACCCCTGACAACCACTGATCTTTGTTTTTGATCTTTGTTGTTGATCTCTGTTGTTTCTTTCTTTCTTTTTTGTGTCCTTTAAATTTTCCACAATGTGAGTGTATTACTTTTATAATTGGGAACAAGTAAAACAAAATATTGAGGGACTTCCTTGACACTCCAATATTCTGGGTTGCTGAAACATCTCACCAGCCTGAGAAACTAACTAAAAACCAGGAGACTGAAGTTCTCCTGGTTCATCCCAATTAGTCCTGGGCCTTCATGAAGGGAAGCCTGGACTCAGCCTTTCCTCAGCTGACATCCCAACAATGACAGATGGCTCAGGCTCTGAGCCGACATCTGGACTCTGTGAAATCCCCTCTCTACTGTCCTTATGGACACAATCATGTACCCACCTGGATCTGGGAATGAATAATTTGCAGTGGGTTGTGCTAGATCTGAGCTTAGAGACTGATCTAATAGGCCTGGACAGGCCATATCAAATAAGAATCCAGTTTCTTCCTCTGGCTTCTGCTCGGCCAATAGGAAAAGGTTGGAATTTCCAACAGATGGCCAGATTGAAGGTGATTCCAGGACTTGGCTCTTCCTTGCGGGCAGAGGCTCCTCTCTGTGGTGTCCACCTGGCCCTACATTCTTGTTTCTGGTACACAGGAGCATGTAATTAAGACATCTTTGGAAGGGGACCTAGCAGGAAAAGGATTTTTTCCTTTACATCTCAAGTATCAAAAGAATATGAAAAAAATGCTATATGCTTCCATGGGCCAAGAGTCAGATAATTGCCTTTTCATGATTTGACCACAGGGAGTGATTTTTCACATACACAAGGGAAATGGTGCATCACAAATCACTTCTCCGGGAGGGACTCTCTGGGAGTTTCTCTTTTAGATCAAGAAGGATACAGATCTTGCAAATAAGCATTGTGGTCAAATAAGTCAGCTAACTTCCATTATTGTCATCAATCATCTTTTCTCAAATATCACATAATGACTTATCCCAATAAGTTCTTCCTTGGTACCTCAACAACTTCAACCACTAAAACAAACCCTGCCCAGACAATTTGGAACCTCAAGGAATGAAATGTAACTTTTTCCACGTTCCTCTTGAAGTTCCAGATACTTGGACTAAGAAAGTCTCTGGGTAAAGAATTTGGGGTGGGATGCATCATGGATTTTCTTGCTGGGAATTTAAAATCTCAGAGCTCCTAGTTTCACCCTTACCTTCCTACCATGAGAATGGTTTATGTCAGAATATGCCTCTTTTATTCCATATAAGATGTGAGACTTACTTATGCCTTAAATCCATTTCACCAAGGGACCATGGATTTAGCATGGCTGGGTTGGGTGCTGGGTGGGAGGATGGGTGATGCAACACTCTATAGAGTCTTGCCCTGCTGCAGTCCCTGAAGGCATCAGGCAGGCATAGATGCTTTTCTCTTAGTCCTTGCTTTCTGGAGCTCCATGAGCAACCTGGAATTTGCTAAGTTTGTGATCCAGAGGTAACTCTCCTTTCCTGACCATGCTCTGCTTTCCATCTATAATGAATTTTTGATCTCACCAGTCCTTCCGTAATCCTTCTAGTTTCCCTTGACTGGAGAAAAGATTAGAACTACATCTAGAGTCCACTTGAAGAAAGTCTGTCATCCTAGCTCCCTGTTACAATTAGTTCCCCTTCTCTTTCAGTTGTAGTATCTGTTGTGTATTATGTTTTATATATATTTGAAAAATATAATAAAACTGAATTCTTTATCCCCTGAGTACATCCCAACAGCTGGAATTCACCTTCGTGTATCTATAAATCTTTTGAATCAAATGATAATGCAAGGTAAAACAGAGACTCTCTGAGTCTTTGTATTTAAAGTTTTAAGAGCAACCTGGGAGAAGGAGAGTCTGTGAGAGACCTTCCATGAGAATAGGATGCCCAGTTGACATACTTGGAGACTGAGGGTGCAGAGTGACACAGGTTATGGCAGACCATGATGAGTTCAGAATAGAGTGTTCTTTTGGAGGGTGGCCTGAATAACAATCGTCAATGTTTACTGGACATTTACTGTGTGCCAGGCACTGTTCTAAGCATTTGTACATCTAACTCACTTAACCTTCATAACAACACTTATCATCTCACTTTACAGATGAGGACACTGAGGCACAGAAGCATTGTTCAAACATGCCATGGTTATAGAGCTAGGTAGTGTCGGAGCTGGGACCCAAACCCAGGCAGTCTGGCTCTGAAGTCTAGATGCTTAACCAACATGCTCTAGTTCCTGACCCAGCTTGGGTTGCTAGTGTCTTGGAAATTTTTACTGGACATGAGAGCAATGTCCAATCAAGTATGGTGACCTTTGCTCCTTCCTGTCTTCTTAGGAGCATCTGGCCTTGGGCTTGGGCCTGTGAACAGCATGGAGGAATGGCTTCCTATTGACAAATGTGCCAGGGAGGATCCCCTACCCGTCCTGGCCCAGGAGTGGCCTACGGACAGTAGGCACCACCACAGCAGCCCAACTAGGAGTGCAGCCTGGTCATTCCACTAGGAATCAACCAAACCCCCAGGCATCTCAAGAGAGACACAACTTCCTCTCTCGAGAGGAGAGAGGATGGGAGGTTCGAGGTCGGGCAACTCTGGATTGAATGCCCGGCTCCACAGGTCACACCAGTGGTATGTAATCTCTCACAGCCTCAGTCCTCACGTGTCAAGTGTGATTGTGAAGATTAAATGAGATATGTAATAAACAGGTGGCTGACAAAACAGTTCTTCAAAACAATTTTAGCTGGCTTCCCTTTGCTAACTTATTAGCAACTCTTCAAATTTTACAAAATAGTGTATGTATATGCTGTTGGAAGTCAACCAGAGCACGTTCTTAACGTCTTGCCCTGTCCCTCTCCAGCCATCCACTGGTGTGGTCTTATCTGTACCTCAGCCCTAGACCTGCCCCTTCACATACGCTCTCTCTCTCTTTCTCTGTCTCTCTGTCTATCTGTCTGTCTCTCTCACACACACATACACACACTCACACTCCCTGTCTCCTGAGAAGGCTGTCCCTTTTCTGGGCAGGTAGACCTGCCAGAGGTAAACATCTAGCGAGCTGTCTCCAGTCCTGACCTGCCCTGTTCCAGGGCAAGTGAAGATAAACCCAGTCTCAGAATTCCAAGACATTAGAGTGACAGCAGCCCCAGAGATGGAGGCTCGGAAAGTTGCAGCAGGACAAGATCTGCACAGGGGTGCACAGTCACATGGAGACAAACTGCTGGTTAGGTATTTCCACTCCTCCCCAGGGGTGCGGTATCCCCACTTCTCCTCCAAATCCTATATTCCAAAGACTTACCAGTGTCAGGGGCGCAGGCCTCGTCTGCTTTGGCAGCATTATCTGCATTCTGTATGTTAGGATCTGGGGGACAGAAAGAAGATTTAATGACCAGCCCATGCCCCCCTCCCCAGCTTCTTGAAGGGGCAGGTAGGAATCCTTCTATTGTGAGCTGGTTCACTTAGGTGACTGTCTGTAGGTCACTGTCAGCTGGTTCATGCTCGCTTACTGAGGTTGATGGTGCCCATGCTTTCCCCTGCCTGATACACCCAGGCTAGTCCCAGCCTGGACACACAGCCGAATGTGCTCTCTCCATAGACCAGCAGCCTTTGCTGAAGGCTCTCTTCCCCCTCTCATATGTTAGTTGTGTCCCTTCCTCCTCCATCCTACTCTCTGAGCCTGAGTGGCAGGAATTATGCTCCTTTTTTATTCCTCTTACCGAGAGATTCATCAGACTGGGCTTCCCATAAAGCCCTATGAGGGAAGGAGTCCTGGACCCTTGATCCCCATTCTCACTCCATAGGGAAGTTACTATGCTCAGGGGACCCTCTAGGAACACAGCCTGTGCCTGTGGCAAGGGAGCTGCTCAATGTCCTCCCATCCGGGGAAAGCTGGTCTGTGTACCTGGGCCGCTGGCTTCGCTGCTGCTGGCCCCCTCCTTTGGGTGGTCAGAGGTCTCCTGTCTGGGCTTCTGGCTGAAGGCCAGGAAGAGGTGAGTGCTCAGTGGCTGAGGCAGGTCCACCTCCAGGTACGCCTTCATGAATAGCTTGAAGACGTCATAGCTAATCGGCTGAGAAGGGGCAAAAAGGGAGAAGTCAGTGGAGAGAAGTGAAGGGCCAGAGAGGAGGGAGAGAAGAGAAAGGAGTTGGGGAGATGGCAGATGAAAGAAACGGGAAGGGAAGCAGAAGGAAGCAGAGGAGCTGATGGGGGCAGAAGTAAAAGGCTAGGGAGACAACAGAGAGTGACAGACAGGGGCAGGGATGGGAGGTAAAGAAGGGAAAACACTGGTGGATGGACGCATGGTGGAGCTTGGGGGGCACAGGACCAGGGCAGGATTTACTAATAAATATGGTCTGAGTTTAGATAACAAAGGAGGCAAGGGCTAGTGAGAGCTGGGAGTGGAGGGCTCTGCCCTAGTCCAGGTCCGTGTGAGTGATGCGGCTCCAGTGAGCAGGGATGAGGTCAATGCCCTGGAATCCTCGTTAAGATGAAGAAGGATGCAGTTGAAAACATGATGGAAAGAAGTGGTTCTCCTATGGTATCTTGGTTTTCCTTTGTGCCATGACAGATGTGATTCCTGAGTATTGAGGTCTCAGAAAATAGGAAAGGCCTGGAAGAGAAAAGAACAGGCTCCATCCTTCATTACTTTCATAATCCTGATTTCCCTGGATAAACCCCAAGATAACAGGAGAGTGCCTGCGCCTGGCTCAGCCGCTCCCCCAAACATGTCCTTGTGAAGGTTTTACGCACCAGGGAAGAGCAGGAAGCCAAGGACAGAAGGCGGAACCAAAAGACATGCCAAAAACTAGACCCTCTTCCTGCTGTGTCTCTCCCAGTACCGCCTGGCTTCTGGTCCCAGGCTGGGAGCAGCCCTGCCAGGAAGGGCTGCTGCACTCAGCAAACACTCAGCAACAACAGTTCGCAGTGAGTCATCACTGGCGTGTGTTTTGATGGCATCAGATTCTTCATCAAATCCACAGATGCTCCTGGAAATCATTTGAGGAAGCACTACTCCGAGATCTGCTGTGCAGGCTTTTGTGAATAATAATAGCTGTGAGAATAAAATCTCTTTTGCTTGGGGGGCCTGTTTGGTGCTCCCACCAAAATGTTGGTAGCATTTAACCTTTTGTCTGTTCTGGGAGATCTGGGAGCCTTTCCAGAACCAGAAGCTGGCTTGCATGTGTATAATCAAGTTTGGGTTCAAAGTCTTGGTCCTAAAAGCAAGTGGTGCCCTTCCCACTCCACTGGGAACTCACAAAGCAATTTCTGTTTAGCCCCAGGCTGGGCTGTGCTATACATACCCTTTGCAGGGTGGAGGAAGCCTGATTAAGTTGGACAAAGGCCATTACCTGATTAAGAAAACTCTACAAAAATAGTGGAGTCACATTTCCTGTGACAGCTATGCATCTCTCTCTGTCTCTTTCTGTCCCTGAGTCTCTGTGTCTGTTTCACTCTTCTTGTCCCTCTCTGTCTGCACAGCATCATCATCTCAGAATGTGCCTTCTTCACAAATCCTTCTCCATTTTCCTGGTACACAAGAACAAAATCTTGTCCTCCTCATTTTCAAATATAATGCACCACCTGTGACTCTTGATTCCACCCTCACTGGCTCTGAGCACATTTGCCAGCATTTGCCCCTCTTCTATCTGCAAGCAGGCTCCACGGCTACTACCCCAAAGAAACTGCTGCCTGCTAGAGTTGCTAGCCCATCCCTCTTCTCTCCAGATTTCTCCTAACAGACCAGATTAGCCTCCTCCCCACCTCAATCCCACTCAGTTTGGATCCTAGCCCATTACCTTCGAACCTGCTCTCTTGGAGGTCACAAATTTAATTATCTATTTTGAGACTTTCTCGTTTGTGGCTTCTCTGCAGCATTTCATCCTCTCCTCTTTCTATAACTTTCTATTTTCCATGGAGTTGTTCTATTTCAGTTCTTTTCATTTTCTACTTTGATTTGACTGAATATTTGCTAATTGCATTGTTATTCATTAATTTATTTCAAAAAGCTCTTTTTGCATTGTCTTTTTGCACCATTTTAATTGACAAGTACTGTTTTAAAATGTAGTTTTGAGTTCCAAAATCTCCTTTGGTTAGCATCATATGAAAGTTACGGGAATAAAACATTTCTGGAAAACAGACTGATATAATAACAAAAAAGTTTAGTTAAACAAACTAACATAATGCTATATAAAACCAAAGCCAAAAGATTATCAAACAAGATGAGTGTGAGACCTGGGAGGCCACATAGCTGGTTTCAGCTCAACCACATTTCCCCTCTTTTGTGAACCTTGGTTTCTTCTTTAGCAAATTGTGAGTGCTGGACTAGAAGATCTCAAGTTCTAAACTTCTATTAACCTTCTCCTTAAACCAGCTCCTCTTCCTGACTCTACAATTTCTGTGATACCAATGACACCATTATATTCCCATCATGCTAGACTCAGCTTGAAACTCTCAGTCATCTGATACCAGTTCTTGTCCCTTCCTCTGTGACCTCTGTCACATCCAGACCTTTTCTATGTCCATTGCCCCTGCCGCCATCTCACAAGTTCCTGGTTCCAGACTTCTGGGCCTTGCATCTCACCTGGACCATTGCAATACCTCTCCAAGCCTTCCCTGCCCCCACCTCTATCTGTTGGTCCTCTCACCCAACTTATCTTTGCCATGATCTTCCCAAAGCACAACTCTAATAAGGTTGGTTCCCTATTCAAAACTTTCCATGGCTTCTAATTGCCATGGGAGAGCTGAGATCAGTTGATGTACCACTTTGCTCCAATACTATACATTACAAAATATATGAGAAAAATTAGAAAATGAAAATTAGATGAGAAAAAAATGAATGTAAATAGAAGGTCTAACATGTAGTGTTCCTACAGTCCAATGGACCATCCATCCTCTCTGAGACCTTCGGGATTCGCAACCTCTCTAGTTCCCCTCCAACTTAGATTTGTAGCTACTTCAAGCTCTAAGACAATTCTGGTATTTTCTCCTATCATTCCACATGGGCACCTATATACTCTGTCCACACTAATCTGTGTTCTTTCATAGCAAAACCTCCATGTACTTCACTCTGCATGAACTGCTTCCTTCTCGACCTGTTAAAATTTCCAGCCATGCTTTAAGGCACAACGCAGATGCCACCTCTTTCAGGAGGCCTGATATGATCTCCCGTACCTGAATTCCTACACTTTGCACCTTGGCTCCTATCTTGTGGCACTCATATCTGCTGCTCTGTATTAACATCTTAGTTCCTCTACTAGATCCATTGCTCCTGGAAGGTAGTAAGAGTGTCTTATTTCATCTTCATATTCCCTATACCACCTACAACAGTGTTTCTTGGTAGGTATTTGAATGGATGATGGGTTCCTAACTGGAACACCTCAGGAATGGCCTGGTGGTTGGCCCCTGGCTGTCATTGATTACTATGGGATCTGTTTAGTTAAAAAAAATATATATATATATGCACACACATATATATACTGAGCCTCCTAAGTACAAGGCAGAGTGTAGGCACCAATGGAAAACACACCAATGAATTAGACATGGGTCCATCCCTTCAAGAGACTCAGTGTTATATATGAGAGGTAAAGATATTGAAATATTAATAATCATAATATGTAGTCATTAACAGTGAGTGCCATAGGAAAAGAATTGACAAATTGTTATGACAACTTAGAAAATAATAATGATGACACTCATGCCAAACTATGCATGTCCCCATCCCAGAGAACAGGATGGCATAGAATAAACCCAGAAACTAGAGCATTCAAATCAGAAGAGCCTCAGAGGGGACCGAGTCTCCTCATGCCATCGAGGCTCAGGAGATTCAGTGATTTAGCCCAGCGAGCTAGCAGCAAAGTAAAACTAGAAGTCAGACCTTCTGATCCCTAGTCCAGTGCTCCTGCTACTGTATCTGTCACAGGTCCCAGAGCCAATTTGGTTCTCCCTGCCACTCCCTCCAAGCCCAAGTTCAACAAATGTGACTCTGTGCCACTCTCAAAGTGACATCTGGGTTACACAAAATTCTCTATGAGCACAGGCCAGGATCAGAGTAGCTGCTTTGTAAATGCATGATGGGTGACTGGGTAGGGAGTGGCTGGGCATCACACCCAAACCATCACGATGTGATGTCACTCTGAGCCCTGGAGTGACATCACAGGCAGTTTTGTCATTCAGGCCAAAGGAACCCTGTTGTCCCCTAGCACCCTTTCATGCAGGAATTAGCTGGGCAATTGCTGCTGCTGAAGCCTGCTTAAAGAGAGTGTGTCAATTCTTACACAGGTCAAGAAGGGAGGAGAGCGTACCACGCCCCAGGCACTTTAATTCTCAAGACGGCAGTGTGAAGGGGGACTATTACATCATTTTGGGGATAAAACAAATTCTGATGACATAAATCACTTGCTCAAGATCATAAAGCGTGTGCCAGAGCTAGGCTTTGTGCTCAGGTGTATCTGAGTCCAGGCTCACAGCACCGCCGAGCCACCTGCCTCTTCTGCTCTGCTGGGTTTTTCTCGGGCTGCCTCCCACTGCTCCTTTCTCCAGAGAATCACTTGGTGGTGTCAGGCAAGAGCATGTTTGCCATGGCCAGATGCAGTCACCCTACTCAGTAAACTTTTATTTCCATTCTAGCTTTTCTAGCAATCTGCCCTTTCCCACAGCTAACTTGTTTCTCATTGAAACATTTTAGCAGCGGTAAGCCATCAAGCTCAAGAGAAATTAAACCCTTGTTCCCCCATGCCTATGCCATGACATTACACCTACTAGAAGTCAGCTGCACTGTGTGAGAGAACAAAATCAGAGTGACAGAGCTCCCCAGGGACACAACAGCGTTAGGCATACAAAAAGTGGGGGCTAGCCCTGACAGGCAAGGGCGGCCGCGTGCTTCTAACATCTGAGCTGCTTCCCGCTTCTGAAAGCTCCCGTGGCCTTCACACCAGCGGTGGCCCTCACCAAATTGTTCCCCTCCCACTCATCAGCCCCAGGGCAGACAGGCAGATTAGCAGCCCCTGCCAGGTTTTTGTTCCCATGTTTTTGGAGCTGGAGGTGGCAGGTGTGGGGCAGTGAGTTCTTTTCTGGCTCTGCCATCTTCTCTGCATGCCTTCTCCTCAGGAATGTTCTTTGAAACGGTGCATGCTCAACCTACCCCTATTCGAGCAACCTCCCTCCTGCTTCATTCTCTCAGTGATTGGTGCATTTTATCCAAAGCCCCTCTCAGGTGTACCTTGAGGGCACAAGCCCTGTTGATTCATTTACAGTGTCCAGCAGAGAAGGCACTGACCGAGGTTTGTGGAATGGATGATGACAATGTGTATAAGTAAGTGGCCAACCTCTCCTTAAATTAGTCCTGCTGATCAGTCACTTTTCTGCAATTATCCCTCATAAAAGGACCCCAGAGCAGGGAAAAGGGAGTTGAATATAACACATTCTGGGGAAAAGGGATAGAAGAGGAATAATAATGGGCACCATTTTTAAAGTACCCTGTAGAGTGTTAGATACTTTGCAAAAGTTCTCCCACAAACTTCAAGGTTTTTACTTTTTTGTTGTCTTCAGTTCACAGAAGAGGAAAGTAAGGGTCAAAAAGAGGTGAAATATTATTCAAGACCCCATTGCTGGGTGATGACAGACCATGTCACTCAAGGGTCATGAGTCTGCCAGTAGGAAGTATGTCCTGTGTTTCTTCATCTTTATGCCTTCTACAGTGCCCAGAACAGTGCCTAGATGCCCAGGCAATGTTAGATGAGTTGAATTTGAAAGCAGAAGGAGGTCTTGCATCCATTTATTTATTTAGCAAATATTTATGGAATGCCTGCAATAAGCCAGGTATTCTTCTGGGCACTGGAGACACAATAGTGAACAAAAATATTCTAGTAGGAGAGCCAGACAATTAATTAAGTAAATTACATAGTGTGAGAGCTGGTGAGAAGTGCTAAGGAAGAAATAAAAAGAGTGGGGGATAGCAAGTGTCAGGGGGATAGGAAAGATGGCTTCGAGGTTAGATAAAGAAGGTGAAAATCACTGAGAAGGTGATTTGAACACAGACTTGAATGAGGTGAGAGAATGAATAACGTGGGTATGCTGGGGAGGAGCATTCCAAGAAGAGGCAACAGCAGGTGCAATGGTGCTGAAGTTATAGTGACACTGGCTTATTTGACAGCATCAAGGCAGCTAATATGGCTGGAAAGGAATGAGGGGAGGCAGAGTAGCAAGAGATGACATCAGAAAGTAGGGGAGGTGCAGATTATAATGACCTTGACTTTTACTCTGAGTAGGGTGTGGAGGGAACCATAGGAGATTGCCAAGTGGGGTACTGACAAGCTCTAACATAAGTTTTAACAGATTGCTCAGGATATGTGTGAGGAATAGACTTAAAGGGCAAAGGCAGAAGCAAGGAGCTCAGTTGGGAGACTCTTGAAATAATCTGGGCAAAATATGGTGATGACTCAGGCCAGGATGGTGACAGTGCAGGTGGTGAGATGCGGCTAGATTTTGTATATATTTTGAAGGTAGAAGTGACAGAATTTGGTGAAGAATTGGATGTAGGTTATGAGAGAAAGGGAAAAGTCAATGATGACTCCATAATTTTAGGTTGAATGACTTGAAGAGTGGAGTTGTCATTTACTCAAATGAGAAAGACTGCCAGAAAAACAGGTTGTACAGGGGAAGATCCAGGACATCAGTTTAGCTCATGTGAAGCTTGAGATGCCTATTTGATTTTTAAGTGGAAATGTAAAGTAGAGGGGAAAAAGAAAAATCAGGAGAGTTTAGTGTCCTAAAACCAAGTAAAGAAAATGGAGGATTTGACCAACCACACCCAATGGCACTGAGCAAAATGGCTATCGGGTTCAGCCACATGAAGGTGCTTGGCTGTCTTGACTAGTGGTTTTAGTGGAGGAGTGGGGGTTACACACTGACTGATAGATTTTCAAGAAAGTATGAAGAAGAGAACTTGGAGACAATGAGTATTTTGCTATAAAGGACAGGAGAGAAATGAGGTGGTAGCTGGAAGGGGAAGTGGAGTCAGGAGAACATTTTTTAATATAGGAGAGATAACAGTATGTTTATATGTTGATGGGGAAAATATATAGAGGAGAGCTTACATGAAGGAGATAGAGAGAGAAAGAGGGAGGAGGAGAGAGAGGAAGCGAGGGACAGAGGGAGCTGTGTTGCTGAAGCAATGCCTGTCAATAAGCCAAAAGAGGATGGGATAGAGTTAGCAAGTGGAGGAGTTGGACCAGACAAGAGTGTGGAGAGTTCATCCTTAGTTATAGAAAAAAAGGTACAGGCAGGTGGGCACATGGAGTGAGGGAGCTTGTAGAAGATCTTTTCTGATTGTTTCTATTTTCTCAGTGAAGTAGAAAACACACACTTGACCAGAAAAAGATGCAAACAAAACAAAACAAAAAAGTAGAAGACACAATAGTTAATTGAGAATGAGGAGGGGAGGAGGAGTAAGAACTATGATCAGAGAAGAAGTAATAGTTGTCTAGGACAATGGGAGGGGTGAATGGACTTGGGAAATGTATAATGCCAAGTAACACTAACGGATCACTTGAGACTTAGGAAAAAACATGTTGAGGAGCAAGTTCTTCAAGGCAAGCTAAATCTCCAAGAGGAAAACATATTATGGGAAGGCTGGAACATAGGTTTTGTTTTGTTTTGTTTTTTAAAGGCTTGAAATGGCAATGTTCTTACCTCATGTGGATCATATTGTTTGAGGCTCCCACCCTCATTAAATTCACTCAAGACATCCTTTATCTTCTTTGAGGAGTCTGGAAAGACACAATTCACATGTGAAACACTGGTAAACAGCTAATGGGAGGTGGCCCAAATAAATTCTCCCTGTCTAGCCATGATTATGCTGAAGCATTCCCTCACTCCCAGGACCATCTGGAAAATGTCACCTTTATCTGCCCTTCTGCCTGCTCACTTCCTTTTTTTTTTTTTTAGTCTGTTCTTTCCCCTGCTATCTGAACTATCTTTCTAAAACACAAATCTGATCAGATCACATCCTTGCTCAAAACCATTTGATGGCTTTCTGTTTTCCTAGAACAAAGCCTAATCCCCTTACATGGGACACAAGCCCTTGGTGATTTGACTTAGCCTATTTCTTATTTCCCCATTCACCCTGCATTTCAGCCATATCAAATCACATTCCTAGACATTCCTGAAGACATTGTGTGTTTTTTCATGGCAATTCTTTTCTGTCTTGCAAACTTCACTCAATCTTCAATATCCAGCTCAAAAGTCAACTCCTTTGTAATGTCTTCCGTTGCACCAGTCAAGGTTAAGCATTCCCTTCTCTGGCTCCCACATGGCTTATACACGACTCTGTAGCAGCTCTTGTCCTATAGTGTTACTTGTCTATCTCGCTCATCTCCTGCTCCAGTTTCACCTTGAGAGCTATAATTAGCTGGTGAGTCTTTGTGTATCATACCAAGGTTTGACATGTAACTAGAACTCAGAAAAACTGTATATAGATGAGTGTATAAACACCTAAATGGAAATTTTAAAACATTAAAAAATTGTTAATTATATAGAATGGGTGGGCGTTAAGCCCTACAAGGCTCTGTCCTTGGTGCTGAAACATTGTACAATAGGGCAAGGCGGTTTCTTTTAATTCTGGGATCCTGACAACTCTGCCCCCCTTTTCTTGATTTTTATTTTCTATCTCAATAGGGGAAATTGAGCTATTCATTCTGGCACCTAAAACATAACCCCAATTATGTTTCATAATTAGCATGGTTGATTTTATGTTCCTGTGGTATTTCTAACATATTTTTAGCAGCCAGTACTTTTTCTTCTGGAAGCTAAGCTCTCCCCATCCCCCATGATTTCCCCTTAACGTTCCCTGTAAGTTACATTTATATTGGAAGGGGACAAAGAAAGACTCAGAGGATTCATGAAGCATGGTGGTTTAGAAAATTCTACTTTCCATAGGAAATAATACAGAAACCAGTGGAGACCATAGTGGCTGCTTCCTTTTGGAGTTTTACAAAGAAATTTGGAGTCAAGAAAAGGGGTTAAATAATTGTCATTAGAAACACATCAAGAGTGCACCCATGTGGTTATCAGTACTCTAGACACCAAAGCAAACCTAGGGTTTCTATGACCTGTGCTCTCCCTGTCTCTCAGGATTGTGGATAATTAAGAGCTTCCCAAGCTCCATTATTGTGGCTATTTAAACATCTGAGCAAAGGGCAATGTCATTAAAAGCTCACACAGCGTTCCTTGTTGTTCAGGCTCTTTGTACAGAGGGTTAAGCTCTCTTAGACCTAGGTAAAGTTGACGTACTCATGGGCGGGGCTGTTCTCCATGGCTTTGCTGACTTGGATTAAATCAAGCAGAAGTTATAATCATTTCAGGATTGAGACATATTGAAATGCCACAGAAAAATGCTGCTGTTGCCTAAAAATGGAACTTTCTTTCTGAAATTCAAAACAGATGTTCAAAAACTAATAGCTCAGTAAGATCCAGGCAGCAGATGCCATCAATTTGGACTGCTTCCATTCAATTCAGAAAACACTATGGAGGCTAAGACACTGCAAGATACATACACAAGTTAATGAACTGGTGGGGAAGATGATTAGAATAATTTTGGTAATAATAGTTACCCCTCATTGGGGGCCTTCACCTGCCTATTCTCACTTCTACCAATCCAGGCAAATTTAGTAATATTTTCTTCAGTTTACGGATGAAGAAGCTAAAACTCAGAAAAATTAATTGACTTGCCCAAGAGCCAGCATTTTTACTCAAGTCTAGTCTGGCTCAAAAGTCTATATGCTTTTCCCTTACATATTATTCACTATTGCTTCCCAAACATTTGCAAAGACAAGTAAAAGTGTAATTAATCCTGTAGCAATAATATGAAGCTTTATGAAACACCAAGTGGGGAAGTAAAATTAGGATGAAAGTGGGGTTGGGATGGGGACTGAGGATGTCCTATGAAGGAGGTAGCATTTGAGCTGGGGCATAAAGAATGGGTAAGGTTTTCAAAGGCAGACATGAGTATAAAGGGTATTCTCAGAAGCGACAGAGTGAGCAAAGATGCAGGGATAGGCACCATAGAACATTTAGGGTAAGTTAGAACCACAGAGTAGTATCGGGCCAGACTTTTGGAGATCTTGAATGCTGAGATAAGGACATTGATTTGAAATGGTTAAAGACTTTTTGAATGGTGAAATAACATAACCAGATTTCTATTTTCTAAAGACCACTCAGGAAACAGAATGGACGAAAGTTTAGAATTAGGCCAGAGCTCAGTTAATGTCACACATATATTCAAATTACTCTATAAGCAGTTTAATTATTTAGAAAAAAATTTTACACTTTAGAGTCTATTTTAATGGGAGGTTTTTAGCTCAGCCAAAGTGGCCAAATTAAAAAAATGCAAATTTGAGAACATAGGTATCCCTAATGTGGCTTCTACAAGCAGAATGTAGAGTCACCATTTTGATTGAGAAACCAGGGAGTGATTTCAATTGAATTTATACTAATTTTTTTTTTGGGACAGGGTCTCATTCTGTTGCCCAGGCTAGAGTGCAGTGGCATCATCACACCTCCCTGCAACCTCAAACTCCTGGGCTCAAGAGATCCTCCTGCCCCAGCCTCCCAAGTAGCTGGGACTATGGGTGCACGCAACCACACCCAGCTAATTTTTCTATTTGTTTTGTAGAGATGAGGTCTCGCTTCTTCCCAGGCTGGTCTTGAACTCCTGATCTCAAGCAATCCTCCTGCCTCAGCCTCCCAAAGTGCTAGGATTACAGGTGTGAACAACCATGCCTGGCCTAATTTGTACTCTTTTGATGTTATTGTTGCATTTGGATATTCCTCAGTTCACCCTAGCAGAAATCCTTTGGTTCTAAGTCTCATTGCTCTATTTCCATTCAAATGTGTGATATAGATATATATGTATGCACACATTTTCATCATATGTTCACATAAACAGAGATTTTAAAAAGGAAAAATAGAAAAGACATTTATTTTAAGATATCTGATTAATAGCCTAAAATTAAATGAAAAAGAAAAAACCAATCCAAGAGATTTTTAACTAGTTTTCTGTGAGATATATTACTCATCATACATTTACTTCACTTTGCTTTATGGGCTTTTATAGGCTCATGGCATCAAAACCTTTTTTAAAAAGGGAAACAACCTAATTCTCAAATTTGGGACACATTACTTTCTCCTTGGATGTCCTTTGATACTTTATGACAGTTTTCTTCTCAACAGATTTCTTGGCTGTTTTTTTTTCCCCCATGAGGAGTAAGTGGGTATTATGCATGACTAATCTGCTTTGCCAATCACTGCTCCATTTTGTTTCATCTTAAGACAGATAAGAACACTGAGGGACTTCTTTGGAACATTCCCTGATCTTATTTCAGGTGTCATCTGTGGGCCCAACAGCATAACCTCTGTAGAAAACTCCTTTGCCAAAGCCTTTATCATAATACCACCACCAGACACAGAGCACATCACGCTCCATTTGTGAGTGTACAAAACAGGGTCATGTCTACAGTTCTTTGTAACAACTTTCATTCTGTTGAGTGCTTATTTTATGCTAGGCACTGTTCTAGCCACCTTATATAGTTTATTTAAATCTCCAAAACTACCCCAATGTAACAATTATCTCTATTTTAGAAAGGAGGAAATAATTATCTCCATTTTAGAGAAGAGGAAACTGAAGTTTATGGAATTTAAGTGATTCTTTTAAGAGTACACGACCAGTGAGTGAGTCACTCTTATTTTTAACATATCTAAATAATGTGATAACAGCAATTAGATTTATTGGATGCCCAAACACTTGTAAGACAGAAGATAAGACCCTTCCTCTAAGACAGTGGCTCTCAAACCTGTTTGTATGTTGGAATTACCTGGGGAGCCCTATACACACTGAAACCCAGGGCTTATCCCAGACAAATTAAGGCAGTATTTCTTGGGGAACCCAGGAAACAGTATATTTTGAAGCTTCCTGGGGATTCAAATGTATAGCCAAGGTTGAGAACTGCTGTTCTATCATGTGATTTTTTGTTTTAAGTGAAGACTGTCTTAAGAAGTGGCTGAACTTGTTGGATGATTATTGCCAAAGGAAAAAAAAAGTGTTTATAATGTTACTAAATCTAAAATTGCTGTGCTTGTCAGGCACTCTTCATTGTTTAAGTGAACAATACCATAGAACTCAACCCCAGAGGTCAACGTATTCAGCCGCTTGGCAAGGAAGGGGTATGTTTTGCATTAACCCAGACTGGCAGGACTCTCAGCATTCAGTTCTACCCTAAACCAGGTGTTTAGAAGGCTCTTCTCTGTGGTTAAGGTTGCTAGTAGCAACAACTGCCCTAGGAAGTTTTCAGTCCAAGAGTGTCTCTTTATACTTTATGTGCCAAGAACTCTGAGATCTAAACCAAATACTTGCTCCTAGTATTTGAGAAAATTCAAAACCTTTTTAAGGGCAAAAGATATTTTTTTCACCTTTGTTACCACGTTGGTGTGGGACAGGGATGCCCTCTATCTGAACAAGCAGCCAAATCAGAGACTTCAGGGAACTTTGCAAAGACCCAAAGTTGATGGTCTGTCTTCTGGGTAAGTACGCTGAGTATTTGAGCACTACATCTTCAAGCCATTAAACTTTGAAATAAGTATGAATCAAGATTTTCAAAAGCGAATTTGAAAACTCATATATGAGAGTGAAATTCTAAGGTGCATCATAACTCTCCATTCCTCAAAGTTGTCTAGGAGCTTCTCAAACTGTAACGTGCATGTAAATCACAGGGGATCTGGTAAAATGCAGATTCAGTAGGTCTGGGCCAAGGCCTGAGATTCTGCATTTTGAATAAGATCCTACATGGCACCAATCATGCAGGTCCACAGACCTCACTGTGATGAGTAGGCCTTAAGCAACATCCCTGTAGGTCTGTGGCTGACTGCTAAGCCTCGTCTGCTGCAACTTAGAAAAGACCACGATGCTGAGGCTAGAGGAACATATTCCACAGACTGGAAAAGCCATAAGTGACTCTCGATCTGGGCTGGCGGTGGTGGTGGTAGTTGGGGAGACACAGGGAGGAGCGGAAGGGGAAGTTGGCACATAAGAAAAAAATAGAATCTAGATTTTTCTTCTTCTGCTGAAAGCTGAGATATATGAATAAATTTTCTAACTACTCCAGGGAGTCAAGAACATGAGATGTATAAAAACAAGAGCAGGGTTCCTTGAGGGTCCTGGAAGATGAAGGACGATGTCGAAACAGAGGGGCCAGGGCCAGCAGCACTGCATCACAAGGCCCAGCTCTTTCGCCAGGAGTCAGGCCCCAGAGCAGGATGTGGGAAGCACATGTGAGAAGCCCAGCTTCAGAGGCATTGACGCACTTGTCACACACAAGCTCCCAGCTAAACTTCTTTTCCTGTTCATTGTTTATCCCCAGCATTAGCCCATTACCTGGCATAAAATCGATATTCAATAAAGATTTATTGAATAAATGAGGGCTAGAAAAGGGATTGGGCTGGTCATACTTGTCCCATGTGTCCTATATTCCCAGAGGCATAGGGAGATAAGGTAGACCAGTGGTTCTCAACCATGGCTGCATATTGGAATTACCTGGGGAGCTTTAAAAAAGATACTAATGCCTGGGCCCCATGCCTATAGATGGTGTTAAAATGGTCCGGGAGGTGTAGGCAGGGCATAGGAAGTGTTCAAAGCCTTCCATGTGATTATGCAGCCAAGGCTGAGGACCACTGACCTGTGGAAGTGATGGCTCTGCCACAGATGTTACATATAAACTAAGAGGAAAGACTTTACATTGAAGCAGAGGGAATTTGGCTGATATAAGAAAACCTTTTTAGGATACTAAAATTCCCTGCCATTATAAATGATCCGAATGACTGGTATGGCCTACTTGTGTAAGTAAAATTTATACTGCTAGCAAAATTTCCCACTTTTTCTCCACATAGTTTGGCCTCATCAGTCAAGTAAAGGTGAAGGAATGGGTCAGAGGACTTGTTCCATCTTGCAACTAAAAGTGTAGCCCTGAACGAGCAGCATCAGCATCTCTTGGGAGCTCAGTAGAAACGAGGAATTTCAGCACTCCCCCAGACCTACCAATTCAGAACATGCATTTTCACAACCTCTTCGGGACATTCATGTGTACATTAAACTTTGAGAGCCACTGTTCCATAGAAATTTCTACCTGTCCATGGATTCTGTGACTCCTTTTGGGTACGTCCTTGTCATCACTAAGGGAAAAGAAGGCCAGTTATGCTAAAACAGATGTGGGTGAGAAATAGTCGTGATTATCCCTTCCAAGATAGAAGATAGAAGCAACTAGATATGACCTTTTATGGGCCCAGGACTGCATGAACATTTGATTAGGTCTCAGTCTAATGGCCAATATAAATGGCAAAGTTTCAATGACGCTTACTTAGAGCCTTCCATTGTTCTACGTATCAGCCCTAAACATTTTCTCTGACTCCGACAGCTTTGAATTTTGAACTATACCTACATCTTAGAGTCAGAAAATTTGCCATGATCTGATTCTAATGAAATATGTTTCCTAATAGCACAATTTACTGATTCATTCTCTTTAAATGTACTTTAAAACTCTGCTCTATTATATTTAATTGCTCTCTCTCTCTACACAAACACACACACGCACATATATACATATATATATATATATATATTTTAACCAATGTATGGTTAAAGGTTGAGCTCCAAGGAGTACTTTTTGCTTAATTTGTTGGAACTGAGTCAAAACAAATTGGATTTGCACTGGAATTGGGACACTTTGGTTCTATTCTTATTTTACCACTGACCGTCTGTGTGACCTTGGACAAGTCACAGAACTCTTCTGGACACAGTGTTCTCATTTGTAAAGGGTGTTAACAAATGGAAGTGATGATGGTTAAGATCTCTCCCAGCTTTAAAAATTCTATACAGTCTAGCCCGAGTGACAGAGTAAAACTCTGTCTCAAAATAAATAAATAAATAAATAAATAAATAAAAATTAAAAAAAATTCTACATAGTCTAAGTGACTACTGGCTCCTGTAGGAAATGTTAGGTTTAATTTCTTAGAGAATTAAAAGTTAAATTGTTACTTCATCAGTTGTTTCTTCTTTTCTCCCTCTCTGAATAAATGGACAGTTTCTGTTCTTGATAAATCATGGGACTTTTAAGGAATTAACAACAACAACAACAACAAACTGGCAAAAGCTGTCCTCTCCAGCAGTTACCATGATTGTTAGGAGGAGGGCTATGAGGGGGCATCCTCACGTGCACAAACTTCTCGGGTAGGATAGAAATCTGTTTAGACATAGAAACCAACGATTCGAAGTGCTGATGAAGGTCATTTAATCAACCAGACAACTAATGCTCTTATCTCCCCTACAGTGTCTCAGCTGACTCTCTGTCCAGACAGTTTCAGGAAAAGGAAACTCAGTCACTTCTAAGTAAATTCTGTTCCACCTTGGACAGGTTTGACCATCCGGAATTAATGTATTTCATACTTTAAATTCATCCTATAATTTCCTCCCATTAGTCCTACGGCTACCTCTTGAAGCCATTGAAAATTAACTTAACACCTCTTTTCCACAACTGCAGTCAGCTATTTCAATACAACAAGGCCTTCCTCACCTTTCCCTTCCTTTCCCCAGCAAATATGCCCAACACCTTCATTTCTCCATAATCAGCCTGTGGGGCCCCTCACTCACCACGCCAGCGGCATTTCCCAAACAAGTTCCAGGTTGTCTCTATCCATTGTAAACTGTTGTGCCCAGAAATGAATTCAGTTCTCTGGAGAGGTCTGAATCAGGGTAGGATAGAATATGGATATCAGTTTGCCTAACTAGACAGTATGAATCTATTAATATACCCTAAGATTGCAATCACTGGTTCGGTTAAATGAAATCGTGCAAATGTGTTCAACAGAAATCAAAATCTCTGAAACCACTAAAAACCATGCTTCAAAAGCATATTGAATAACATGGGAATGTCTCATCATGTGCTGTGTGCTCGTCAGTCTCCAAAGATGGCCGCCATCAATTCTTTCCCTCCCTGTGTGGGCCACTCCTCCATGAGATGTGGAGTCCCTTCCTCCACCCTGCTGAATGCGGGCCGGGCCTGTGTCTGCTTTCACCAATGGACTGTGAAGGGAGTTCTGTTCTAGGACCTCTCAGCCCAGGCGTTGAAAGGCCTGGCAGCTGCTGCTTTTATGCTCCTGGAACCCTGAGCCTGGATGTCCAGACTACCCTGCTGAAAATAAGGGCCACTACCCTGCTGAAGACAAGAGAGTGCTGGGGAATGAAGTTCCATGGAGGAACACTGAGAAACCACCACGTAAGTGAATCAACCATGTGCGACTCTCTAGTCCTGAGTTGTTTGAGGCTTCCCACCTGAAGCCAGGCACCGTAGAGCAGACCACCCACGGCTGCTGGGCCCTGTCCAGGCTCCTGGCCCATAGAATCATGGGAAAAACAGAATGGTGCTTCTTTTAACTCACGGTTTTGAAGCTGTTTTGATGCAACAGTAGATAATTCAAACATATTGTTAGGGTGAAGAAAACAGCATACAAAATCGCATAGTGTGTGTATTCCCAGGTTTATTTTACATATGTAGGTATGTGTCTATGTATGTTTTGATATTTATATTTATACCTACATTTATACCCAAACATGCTAGTACAGGTTATCATGGGAAAATAGGATCATGGATAGATTCAATTTCATCTTTCTGTTTTTCAAAATTGTTACTTTGTTTTTTTAATAATAAAAATTTCTTAATATCACATAAGATTTTTTTGATACATACTTTACACTGTTGATTCTCACTAAGCTCTTGTCAACCACGTGTGTGTATATGATGTATGTATACATATAAAATAAACATATATGTCTCCAAGAGTGTTTTAAGATGACTCCCCCATGCCCACAGAAGGCCACCAGAGAGGGTGCAGGCTTTATACTATATGTATGGAAAACACCGCGAGCCTTTCCTGCCTGGTAACCCCACTGGAGAAAGTTCTCAGTTCTCAGGCTGTACACTTCATTATTTTGCTATTGTAAAGCTCCTGTTTATGTGGTTACGGAGAGTGGTTGCTATGGCAATGCAATCCGACTGAATATCAGAATGCATCTAAAATTGGTGGAAGTGACTTTTTCAGGGTTTTCTCTGAAGATTAATCATTTTCTAAGAATTGTACCTTTTTTTCCTCTCCTGTTCAAACAGTGGTAGCAGAGAGCTTTGTCCAGTCCTGGGATATGGACAACATGAGGCAGTTGTCCGAGAAGGACAAAGATGGTGGTTGAAGAAAAGGCCCAAACCAAAAAGAACCCCTTCCTAAATACTCTAGCTTCCTTCATCCCTCTGCCTGCTCAACTGCTTTGCCACATTTGGAACCTCTCCTGCCTTAGCTCCCTCCATCCCGACCCCCTTTTACCTAGTCGCCTCCCTGGCTCTCCTTTCCGTGTCTTATTCTGGCTCCTCTTCTTCTCGGACCCCTGACTTAGGCACCCCCTGGACCCATTCTCCATCCTTTTCTTTTCTCTCCTAACATTCCTGCTCTTGGAAGTGCTTTCATTCTTCTTTTTTTCCCCTTTGCTGTCTCCACACACGATTCCCAACTCAGAGCTATAGCCTGACCCCTCATTCCCACTCCCATCCCATCACACACACTCCTGGGGCCTACATGACATGTCACTTAGAAAGCAGGGTCCTCCATGATGGGGTCCCACTTACCTCTCTAGTTCTTCCCCCAACTCCCCCCACACCAGCACCAGCATGTGCTCTAGGCTCCCATCCCGTGAGCTGCTGTCCTCACCTCCCTGCCCTTGCCCGAGCCACTTCCTCTGCCGAGAATGCCCTTCCCCCTCCCTCCTCCTCGTGTTCCTGAAGTCTGGAAACGACTCCTGCATCAGGAAGGCCCCACTAGGCTGGGCTGGACATCCTCCCCCATGCTGCACACTCCTGAGCCCCTGCTACCCTGTGACATCGTGGTTCGAGTCCTGTCTGTCTCCCTCTGCGAGGCTGTGAGCTTTTGAGGGCAAGAACTGTGCCTCATTCACTGCTGGTTCCCTGCAGCCTGGCACATACCAATGCATACATGGGCGTGTCGTGAACGGCTCAAAATCTACATTCTCAAACTGTCCCCACCAGTCCTACATCTTAATGTTGCCATTTTCTACAGAGCCAGTTTGTGTGAGATATCTTCCTTTTTTCTATAAGTTTTGACAATAGTTCCACAATTTCCCACACATTAGCATTTGTTGGTCGCCACACTCACCATCTTATCTTTGTTCCTCAGCTCAGACTAGATTTCATCCAAAGGATCCTATCTGAGTCCCTGACCCACTAGCTACCTGATGCGAGCCACCCTGCCCACAGCCTCCAGATTCACGGCTCTAAACGCTGCCCACACCTTGACATGCAGGGCCCAAGGCCTCCTCTGCTCTCCCCATCCCTCTTTATGTCCTCCTCCCCATCCTCTGCTCCTGCCCTCCGCCGAGCCTAGAAGCTGTCCTTGCCACCCCTATACACACTCTCCCTTGCTTCCACTGTTCCCGCTCCCATCTGCTGCCCACATCTTAAACTTCTTTCCTCCATAGAGTTCACCCAGCTAAATCCCGTTATCTGTTCAATTGTGTTCCTTTCTCCCCCATTCGTATGTTTTACCTCCTAACCCCTAGTAATTCAGGATGTAATCTTATTTGGGTTGTTGCAGATGTAGTTAGTTAAGATGAGGTCATACTGGAGGAGGGCAAGTCCAATCCGATAAGACTGTACCCTTATAATGTGGGGAAATCTGGACACAGAGACAGGCATACCAGGAGAAAGCCGTGTGAGGAGACTCCGGGAGAATACGGCCAGCCACAGGCCTAGGAGATGGGCCTGGAACAGATTCTTTCCCCATAGCTCTCGGAAGGAAACAACCCTGCCAACTACTTGATTTTGCACTTCTAGTCTCTAGAACTTTGACACAATAAATTTGTTCTTCAATCCACCCATGCTGTGGTACTCTGCTCGCAGCCTAGCAAAGTAACACACCCTCCTGCACCAGTTTCCTTCGGTTTCCAATGCCCTTCTCGTTTACACGCTCCGTGAGGTTTAGCTGCTCCACTGGAGCTGTTTGCCACCTTGCAGCCATTCTCTGCTGGTGTCGCAGCACTCTGCTGACTCCCAGCGAGAGTCTGGCTCCTTGAGGGGAGGCCCCATCTTTCATCCCTGGCAGGGCCTGGTACTTTGCTGACCTACAGAGCAGGCTGAATTAAATTGAATTTACCCTGGAGAGTGATTCCTTGCTCCTCATCAATATATTAGAGTTTCTCTAAACCTACTGTGGCCAGACAAGAGACCACAGGCTCCAGGGCATCAGGAGAGACACTAGCCAATAACCCTATGAAGCTCCCGTGGACCTTGGGAGCATATGGAGGCATGGGGGTGTTAGGCCTGGAAGGGACTACAGGGAGAGAACACCTAGTCCAACCCTCTTGCTGTACAAGAGGACGCTGAGGCTCAGGGATGTAAGAGCTGCCACATCACAGAGCAGGGGCAGAGCTGGCGCTTGAGCAGGATGCTCTGACTGCTAGATCAGTGCTGTGGACAAGGGCTGCTGCCCTGTGGGAAGTGGGAGTGGTTGCCAAAGTGCACCCGGAGGGGGACTGTGCTGGCACTGTAGGGCAGCTCAGCACACTCCAGGCCTAGCGATTTACAGAAGTCCCAGCACAATGGACATGAAGGGAGAGGCCATAGAGCCAGGGGTGGGACAGAGGTGAAGGGCTCTGTAGAAAGTTGGCACCACACATGGGCCTCTGAGTGTGCAGAGTGCAGTGTTCCACCACAACCTGAGCAGGTTCCTGTCACCCATCAGTGTCAGGAGTGGCCTGAGGGGCACAGCTGTGTGCCTGTGTGTGAATGTGGACCTCACCCCCACCGCGTCTGGCACTGAAATGGTTCCTGGCCCAATTAATGGGAAACCCAGAGCCCCAAGTAAAAGCCCAGGCCTTTCCAGAATGAAGTGCAGAAACACATGTTGGGATTCATTATCTTACTGAAAGAAGGCTTTTGAAAAATCAATACACTCTTCCAAATGCAAGAGTACATTAAAGTAAATGGCTGAGTAACATTGTAACCATGCAGCCTTCAGCCCTTTAAGATTATAGTCTAAAGATGTCTTAATGACCTGAGAAAATACTTAGGATATTATGTTATATGGAAAATGCAGGCTTAAGGAAAGGTATATACAGGGTGAACTCAACCACGTAAAGCAATACACACAGGAGGGGAGCACTCCAAAATGTTCATGGAGTGTATTGGTGACTTCTAACCTACTCTGTTTTCTTCTGTGTAATTCCAAATTTCTATGGTGAGCATGTATTATTTATCTTTTTACGTTCTGTGTTTATAAGGCAATATAAGCTGTCAGCCCCAACCACATTCTCTGTGGCTTTGCAGTGATAATATCACTCTGCTCTCCAGAAATGACCTCTCCAGTGAAGAAGAAACCCCATCCCAGGCCTGTCAATCTATTTACTCACATTCTGAATATTTCTGGAGCTGGTCAAATTCTTCCGGGGTGAGGGAGACCCACAGTTCTTCACTCATCGTTAAGCTGGATGCAAGTGCCTGGAGGCCAGGGATGGAGTGGTGTCACCAGGGGAGAGCCGTGGCCCAGCCCAGGCCTGGCTCTTTGCATGTACGTAATGGATAAGCTCTTCAGGGGACTTCTCAGAGGACTCAATGTCTAGGGCAGCAGTAGGTACCTCTCGGCAGATGAGAAAAGACCTCTGCTATTCCTCAGGCAACATCCTTGTCTGTAGTCAAGACAAATTTAGAAATCCTGGCTTTTCCTAGGTAGAAGCAGAAAAGACATTATAAATGAGAATGTTAGAGTAAAAAAAAAAACAAAACAAAAACCTCCAAATGTTCTTTGCTGGACAGGGCACAACGTTTCAATGGTTCGTGAGAGAGGGATCTCCTTCCAGGGAGATCTGAAGAGCACATGGAGAACAGACCAGCACGACTCCAGGCAGCTGCCTGGCTGGGGGTGGGAGTTGAGTGGCAAACTGTGGCCTGTACAAACAGAGGGGCCCCTCCTAAACTCTGGGAAGTGTTAAATGCCTCACATGAGCGGTGGTATCAGGGTTACCTAAGGGCATCCTCATGGCTTGAAAATGCCTTAGGCTGCTGGATGCTTCATGAGTAATTACAGGGACAGTAGCCTGTGTGGAGTGATTTGAAAGGTGAGCCATTCTCCCCTCCATTAATTTCTAAATTCCACCATTATAGGTGCTTACCTGCCTCTGGTGGGCCACTTTGGAAATTCAAATACTCCCAAGGCTGGCTAACATCTAGTGACTGAAGCAGCTCTCCAACTTCCAGAGCCATAAAAAGGAGGTTAGAGGGAAGGCCTGTGCCTCAGTGAGGGAGGGGAAGGGGACAGGTTCAGACAAACACTTAGCATCTTTGACTTTGAGCCTCTCCTAGCTCAGAATATTTCATACCCTCAGTCATTAAATCAGTTTCATGGGTTGTGAAATTAATGTAATATGTCAGGATCAGAATTTAAAAACATGAACTATAAAAAATAAAATGGGATGGAGTTGAAAATATTAGAGTGCATCTAATTACCATAGTAAGGGTAAGTATTATGTCATAAGACTTTTCTTTCGGTTATACATATATGTACATGTATACTGAATACACCACGAAGTGTATTTCTTATTCTGGGTTGAGGTTAAAAAATGGTTGGAAAGCCATCAGCCTAATAGGAGGAGAAGTAAAGACAACTGAAACACAGGCTCCAACATTACCAAAGCACAATCCCAGTTTTACTAAAACAGGATCCACCCTGGGGACTGACTTTAAGGCAAGTGTGGGGAGCCCGGAGCACAAGGCAAGGCTGGGTGAGATGACCCAGTGGGAGGCATATTTGGATAGTCTCTGGAGGAGTGTGTGGACCCAGGTGCGGCCCTGGAGGACTGAACTAGAGCTGAGGGAAGACACTGGAGGGAGAGAGACTCCAGCCCTGGAAGGAAGATCTTTCACCAACTGGAGCTCTCCCACGGTAGGTGGGAATGCATGTCAAGGGAGTGGGACGCCTGCATCCCGGAAACAGTCAAGTTCTCGTTTCTCTCCTTAAAAGTCCAACTTTCTTCTTCATCTGTCCAACCAGACTGCTTCTTGGCACCTGCTACTGTCAAGGTCACCAGTGACCTAGTTGCCAAACACAACAGGCACCGTTCAGTCCTTCTTTGCTGCATTTTCTCTCTCTGCAGCCTTTGACGTGGCAGAAAACTCCCACCTTCGAACTCTCTTATCTTTCTGAGAGTTCCGCTTCGGTCTCCTTCAGCCTCTTTTTTGGCCATCTTTAAAAACTGGTATTTTCAAAATCCTATCCTGAGCCCTCTCCTTACTCTACATCCCTTACCCCATCACTTCCATGGCTTCAGTGACCCCCAGGCCTGCTGTTCCAGTGCTGAGCTCTCTCCTGCGTCTGAAGATCAGGATATTCAGAACAAACAGCATCTTTTCCTTTGAGCCTTTCCTCTCCAGATATTCAGAGGGCTTAATCCAGATCTGAATAGTCAACTACCTACTGTGACTCCCTTGCGTGTCCTGAACCATCCCAGATCTGCAACCAAACACTCCTCTGCTGCATTCTGGTCATACCTGAGAGGACCAGTGCCCAGGCCAGAGGCTGAGGCTCAGACAAACTCCTTCCTCCCCTGGCAAACCCAGGCACTAATCTGGGAGTTTGTCCTTTGTGTGCTCTCTCCTCTTCATCACACCAGACCTTCCATTAACTCAGACCTTCATTGTCTATTGCCTGGTATTTGACTGCGGCCTCCTGCTGGTCTCCCTGCCTTGGGTGCTGCTCTCTTCACCTGGGTCTTCTCTCTAAATTGCCAACCAGATCATATCCGTCTCAGTAATAAAATTCTTCAGTGACTTCTATTGCCTATGGAACAAGATTTAATTTTCTTTTCATGATACAGAAAGTTCTTTACGATCTGGCTCTTTATTATCAATTTACTCTAAAAGTGAGGGGTGCCCTTTAGAAACATTTTTCATCATATCAGAGAATTCGACATTACAACCACTATTACCCGTTGCCGCTGCTGTCATTTAATGGACACTTATTTCACACTGTGCAATATATATATGCTTTACATACATTATTGAATTTAGTCCCCCCCCCACAACATGTAAATTAAGTATAGCTATCTCTATTCTGCAGATGAAGAAAATGAGGCTGAGTGTTTAGTAAATAGGGTGAGGAGGAAGAAGGAGCCCCCAATCCTTTTGTTTATGAATGCCTCTATGGCCTAATCATGCTGCACACTTTCAAAGCACAGAGATCTTAGAGGATCCAACATGATAGAACAACACTGAACTCAAAACTCATGGAAACTCAGAAGGCAGGAATTTGAATCTGGGCTCTGCCTTTTCTTAGCTATTTTACCCCAGATAAATTTTCCGTTTCTTGAACTTTGGTTCGTTCACCTAAAAAAAGGAGGATACTAATGCCAAAGCTTACTGGGTTGGTGTTAGGATTAAGTGTTAGGATTAAGTGAGTTAACATATGCAAAAGCCCCCTAACTCTCCACCTAGTGCAATGCCTATCATATAGTGAACACTCAATTATTGTTATCATCCTATTGCAAATACAACACTTAGCAACATGGCTTAACCAACCAGCTGACTGACAGTAATTGGGTGAAAAGTCTCTAGTTCTGTGCCATAGGTTTCTGAACTTGATCTTATCCTGCTCCAGGTTCTTGTAATTTTGTCAGCACTCATCAAACTTTTATGCACTAGTGTTAGCATTCACTGATGATTCTTGCCTAGATTCATTATTACCATGATAGTGATTTTTTAATTTCATCATTCCGTCTACATTTGTTAGTTGGAAGTCTATTGTAGAGTTTTCCTTTCTTAATTTATTTATATCATTATATATTATAAATACCATACATACTATAAATAAATATAAAATATAAGATAAATAAAAACTACAAATATATAAAATGATTGTATATAATTATAAATAAGTATATAAATAAACACAAATTTATATTACATTTATATATAATGCATATTTATTTATATCCATGGATTCTTATTCTGTTCACTAGGTTATAATATGTTGCCATCTTTGATTCTCAAATTGTCCCAGTTTTGATCAGCAGTAGCTCATTCAAGGTGGTTCTTTGTTTTGTAGACACATCCCCATCATTCTCTGAGTGCATCCTTATTTTCTGGCACTGTAAGATACTTCAGGGTCATCTCATACTTCCTCAGCTGGAGTTATCCAAGAAGCCCTGATTCCTTTCAGTGGAGAATGGTGTCTGAAACCAAAGGCTTGTATGCTTGGTGTGCTCATTGCTACGGGGGTGTCATTGCTTCCAGGCCCTCTCAGGGACACGGTTAGAAAATACGTGCATGTCTATTCACCCACACCCCTTATCTCCGTCAGTCTACCTATGTTAAAAAACCCTGAGTTCGTACTCACACCTCCAACTCCAGTCCATCACTACTGTGTCAGTTGTAACCTTTCCTTCATTCCCTATTTTTAAACTTTCTTCTCTAACAAATTTTGTTTCCATTATTGACAATATATTTATTTGCTCAATACATAGAAGGTAGTTTCAAAGTTGCTAGTCCACACCTCTGTGAAAAACAAAATAGAGTTCAAGACTTGTTTATCATTCTCCTATTTTTGCCAACAGCATATCCTCAAAATAGTACTTGCAAAAGTTACTTAGCTTAGTCCTTTCCGGCTCCCATTTGTTTCTGTTTGTCTTTCTTTGTAGGGTGTTTCTCCATTCCCTTTGATTCTTTTTTAGTATGGTTCTAAAAGTCAGAACTATGTAAGAAGATATACTTAAAGAAACATCACTTTCCCCTATTCCTTTTACTCTGTTCCCACGCCCTCTTTTCCATTTTATTTGCACCCACCCTTTACAGTTTCAAGTTTATCTTTTCTGGGTTTATTTTTGCACAAGTGAGAAAACACATGGAGGATATCTTATTTTCCCTTCTGTCTTACACAAAGGTAGACATTATGGATTGTCGTCTGCACATTGTGTTTTCACGTAACAGTATACCCTATGAATCACTCCGCACACTTCCATAGAGATTTTCCTTAGTTAGGACCAATTTGACTTAGACACTTACCTACTTAAAGCCCTTCTAAGGCCTCCTGACCTCCAGGATAAAGGGCTGGCTCCTTAGCCAGTTCCAGAAGATCCTTTACCTGTGGTGACAGCTCATCTCCCCATTCTCACCCCAATCACTTCCTGCCCCACATGTGCCATGTTCCAGCCAAATCGACCTTCTGTCTTCTCCTAGCACTAGCAATGTGCCTGGCACGTGGTAAGACCCCATAAACATTAGTTAATGAACTGACAATACACTGTGCCTTTAATCTACCTGGAATGCCCCTCACTCCTTCCTTCCCATAACAAACCACTACTCATCTGTCTGGTTCCAGATAAAAAGGTCACATCTTTTCTGAACGTTTTGGAACTCTTTGAGCAAATTTATCTTTCTCCCAGGTGTGTTCCACAAAACTCTACCTCTCTATTGTGGTAGTTGATGGTCTCTTGTGGGAGCCAGACACCCACATAGTGTATTAACAATCAAGCTGACAAGGGTAGTGGTACAGATATGCCCAGGGATTTAGGGCATTTAATGTTCTGAAGCAGGCACAGGGCATCAGGAAAAGCTTCCTGAAGGAGCTGATGCCCCTGCTGAGGAGGGGAATGAGGTGAAGAGGTATATGTTTCAATAACTCAACAGATATTCATATTAATATCATTGTTGTTCCATTGTAGCTCAGTGCTTGGCTGCATAGTGGAAGCAGTCGCCCCATTCTTTAAATCCATCATGAAAAGCCAATGGCCTGAAACACTTCCTGACTCTCCACACAGTATCCCAGGGTTTCTGCCCTTTGACAGAAATGACAGCTGACACACAGGGGGGCTTGTTCCAGCTCACAGAACTCAGCGCTTCCCTCAGCAGCCTGCCCGGTCCCCGCCCCCGCCCCACCCATGGAGGCTCTTGACGGTAGGAACAATCTTCTTCTTACCTACTTGAGCATCTTTCTTGAGAGAAACAAATTTGAGGGTTTTCTAAATAAAATTCAGATTGTCTATTGTCTGACGTGGGTGGGAGAAGAGTCTTTTATGTTACCACAGCGATGTGACTCTGAGCAATTGCTTTAGCTCCTTGGGCCTCAGTTTCCTTGTCTATAAAATGAGGGGGTGGGAAGAATGGTTTCGAACACATTTCCTAGCTCTGCAATTTTATATGCTGGATCAAATTCTATTTGTTCTGTACAGATGTCAGCATGGAAATTACAAGTCAGAAGGAAGACGGCAAATTCAATGAGTATTGAATTGCATCCCAGGTCTCTCTATTCATTCGAATGAATCAGTCATACCCAATTATCCATGAACAAACACCTCTTCATCTCCTCTTTGCTCTCCTAAAAATATTAATCCATGAGTATGACATCAGATTGGGGAAGCTTATTTATATGCATCTGAAGGTTCATAACAAATCCATAATGAGTACATTTTTATAAGGGAAGAAAGACTAAAAGCTATAAAGATAAGAAACTCTTTCTCTTCTCAGACATGTGACAAGTCACAACTTGACACTTGCCCCATCTCTGTTTTTTAATCCTAGGTTCTTTCCTCAATGCTGTAACTCTGATGTAGGCTTGGGCCTTTAGTGCTAGTTGCTCTTAGAGAAGCTCCCTTTAATGCCCAGAGTGGGCTGGGCATATCTGCTCTGCCCTCCACTAGCACTTTGGGCTTTTTTCCATTACAGCATTTACTACGCTGCATGTACTTGTCAACTCTCTTCCCTGCAGGACTCTGAACTCCTTCAGGGAAGAAAACAGTGTCCAGTACACTTTGTAGCTCTATCTACAACAAGATTTCTAAGTGTTCATTTCTTGAACACCAGAAAGGTGGTTCTCAACCTTTTTTGACTGAGGCCATTTGCATGGAGCAGAAGAGCCTACCACATCTGTTTGCAATGTCCCTATAGAAAAGGAATTGGGTCGTAACAAAGGATTGGAGAGCAAAAAAAGACATGAGTTGGAGTAAATATAATTTATGATGTTATCATAATGACAATATCATTTATGAGTTACTTTTTGATAAAACAAAACATCATAATGTTAAAATAATGACCTATACACATATAGGCTATCAGAGTTAGAAAGCTATAACCTATAGACTTATAACCAAGTATTATGCTTAACCTGATAGTATGTTGCAAGTTATTTAAGTTGCTTGAATTCATCAATGAACTGTCACTATTGTGGTAGTCTGTTACATTGGTGGTCCTCCCAAAACCATGCTTCCTGACCTGAGCAAGGGCTGTGCCTGTGATTTGTCTTAGCCAAGAGAATGCAGTAGAAGTGACACTGAGCCAGTGTCAGGTGTAAGCCTTGAAAAGGCCTGGCAGCTCCTTCTGTGATCTTGGGGGGTACCGAACTGCCATGTAAGAAGTTCAGCTACTTTGCTGGACAGATCACATAGAGACCACATGGACAGACCACATGAGCTAAGGGAGACTTAACAGTACGTGGAGAGAACTGAGCAACCCAGCTAATGATGAGAACTGAGGCCTCAGATGTAAGACCTCAGTCAAGTCATTCCAGCCAGCTCTCAGTTGTTTAAGCCATCCTAGCCGTGGTGCCAGGCATGCAAGACAAGAAACCATTTGGATTTTACAGCCTTAATGGACATTATGTGGAGCAGAGATAACCCATCCTGCTGAGCCTTGTCTGGATTCCCGGTGCACAAAGTCATGCAGGATAGTGAAATGATCGTCGAGCCTCCAAGTTTTGGGGTAGTTAGTTACGCAGTTACAGATAACCAAAACAACCACATAAGCACCTTTGGGTGCAGATTTTGTATGTATCTATTTAGCAACAGGATATGCATGATTCATGCTTGAACTGCAACTTATTCATGTCTTAAAAATCCAGTAATTGGAAAATTACAGGCTAAAAATATCTTTGATGCAAATACGTATCACTGCATGCTGTAGGGTTAACCAAATATCCTTTACTAACTAATACGATAATGATGAAGTCAAATGAGCTATAATTTCTAATTAAAAAGCAAGAGTAGCAGTAGCTGAAAACCACAACCAACTTAAAGCAAGACTGACATGCAATAATATTAATAACAACATGGCCCTTCCCAGGTCACAGGATTCTAACCGTTTGCTTGAGTGCAGGGGCTGTAGCTTCTGAGCATTGAGAAGCAGCCTGACTTCACAGATAATTGAATTAGAGCCCTCGGGAAACTTAGTAATGAGATAATTTGAGTATATGAATAGCAAATATGAGTAATACCAAGTAACTCATTTAGTAAATTGCCAACATATAGTCCTTAGACAAACATAACAATAAAATTCTTGGAAGTGCATGCTACCCATAAGAATTCAGAGAGGACTTTCCTTTGAGGAGCACTTTGTACCCCATTAATGGCCTCAGAGTGAACATAACACTCTCTGTTCTGAGGGAGTCGTGAAAACGTCAGGCTGAACGAGCTGCCCAGGTATGGGATAGGGCAGTGGGAGTGGCTGGTGCTCAGAAAAGGCTTTTGTGCCCTTAGAAGTTGAGCACTGCTACTCCAGCCTTCCTCTAGCACAGGCAGACAGTGTTAGTCTAGGGAATGTGTGTATTCCGGGGCATCTCAGTTTGAGGATGGGTCATTAATTCACTTATTTGTTTACCTGTTCAACAGATCACTGTTAACAATGAGCAACACCAGCAACCTCCATTTATAGATTACAACACATCTGGTGCTTTGCACACATCATCTATAATATTCACCCGACCCTGTGAAGAAGGCATTTTTTATGCCCATTTTACAGGCCCAGAGCGATACTCTCTCTCAAGTTTTCTTGTGTGCCTGTGTGTGTGTGTGCGTGTGTGTGTGGCTTTTAATACTAGGTGACAGGATGACAGGACTGGTATTTGAACCCAAGTCTGTTTAGTTTCAAAGCCCATGGCTTTTCCTTTCACCATTACACATTTGGATGAACAGGCACTGAGTACCTAAGTGCCAGTCCCTGTGCGAGGTGCTGATACTGTTAATGAGCCGACTGTAGAGATCCTACACACTGATCCTCAAAACGGGAGGGAAACTAGAAGCCAGAAGAAAAACCACGGCATGCTCCTGGAAAGCTAATATCATTTGAGGGGGAAAAATCTATATTATATTAAAATGGACACAGAATAGAAGGCAAAATATACAGGAAATTTGGAGGCAAAACGTGAGACTTCAAGAGAACCTTGCTCTGGTGCCAGGTCTGTGGAGCCTCAGAGACGTCCACTCAGCTTTGCCACTAGGCGCCCTGCAGAGGAAATGTTCAAAAAGGCGGGGCTGTAAATAGCAACAAGAAAGGCTGATTCTGGACTCCGGAGCTCAGAGGCTGATATGGGGAAAGGATTGTGAGAGGAGGCCTCCTGTGTGAAATTACTACCCAGGGAAGTGTCTTCCTGGATCCATACTCAGCGTCAGGGAGACGCCTGCTCAAAGCAGCAAGCATGAGTCTGGCTTCGGAATTATAGACCAGAATTCAAATCTTGGTGCTACCACATACAGCTGTGTGACATTAGACACATTGTTCTTCATCCCTAAATGGGAATAATCATAATATTAACAACACGCTTCACAAGGTCGTTATGAGGATTATTTGTATAACGTTTTCTGTGGTTTGAAGTTCTGCCCCCTCCAGAATTCATGTTGAAATTTAATCCTCAATGCGGCAGCACTGAGAGGTGGCGCCTTCTAGAGGTGATTGGTAATGAGGGTGCTGCCCTCGTGCATGGATTAATCCATTTACGGACGAATGGATTAGTGGATTATTATGGGAATGGGACTGGTGGCTCTATAAGAAAAGGAAGAGAGACCAGAGCTAGCAGGCTCAGCCCATCTGCCATGTAATGCCCTGCACAGCCTTGGGATGCTGCAGAGTCCCCTCTAGTAAGAAGGCTCTCACCAGATGCAGTTCCTTGATTTTGGACTTCTCAGCCTCCATAACTATAAGAAATAAGTTTCTTTTCTTTTTTTGTAAGTTACCCAGTTTTGCATATCATATTATAAGCAACAGAAAATGGATGAAGAAATATTTCTGAGAGCCATCACAAATAAAACTTGGTATTAGTGCTTCTTAAAGTGTGGTCCCCACTCCAGCACCAGCTGGGAGCATGTTAGAAAAGCCGATTCTTAGCAACCACCCCAGACCTAGAGAGATTCAGTGTGGCCCAGCTACATGCCAGTGTCTGGTGACCGCGGCTTGACGTTAATGTCAGGCACAGGACTGAGAGAAGAAACTTAGAGTACCTGGAGCTATTCCTTCTCCCTGAGGGGGCCCTCAAGCAGACAGATCCAGGATCTCTCAAGGCAGCTCCACTTTCCTGAGGCAGGAAAACATTACAGGGAAACAAGCGGCCCATGACTGCCAGAAAACTCATCCTGCCATGCTCCTAAAATTCTCATGTTATGACTTATATTCCCTGCAGAATTTTCCTTTCTTTCCAATCTGTATCTCTTTTTCATACTCCTTCTGTGACATTTTGTGCCAAATATGTCATCTAGACAGGGCATAGAACAGATGATAAGAATTTCCCACCATAAAGTGAATGGGCAAGAAAGAAAAACAAAAACTTAAAACCCAAGAAAGTAAGAAACTGACAGCTCCATTAATGCCAGCAGCTCTTTCCTGCATCCGGAATGAAACTGTCAGAAAACAGACACTGCAGATCCCCAGTCCTAGAGCATGAGCACAGGGTTCAGGCAGGCCTACAGAGACAGCTCTGCAAAAAAACAATGCCAGGTACTGTGGTGGTGATGGCTGGGTGTGTGCCTGTGTGCGTGTGTGGGGGTTTAACAATAACCACAACAAAACCACACCGGAAAAACAACATCCAAGTTTGGAACAGCATGTAAAACCATGCTCAGTGTGGTAAGCCCCATGCACCAGGAGGAACTTGTGGCCTGTCACCATTCTCCACTTCATGAACCTCTTTCCCCTCTCTCCTCTGCCACTCCCTCATCTCCCATTCTCTAATTCTCCTTTCTGTTTCTTCCTCCCCTTCCTGCTTCCCATAACAACATAAACAACAGCAACCATGTCTTGAGAGTCTACTACTTGTTCTACATTGATGCAATCCTCAGAATAATCTTTCAGGGTAAGTATTACCATACTGCTGTATCTAGGACCAGACTCTTTGCAGGCATCTGAGCCATCATCCAAACTCATGTCTGCCTGAGTGCAAAGCCATTTCCCCCCAGCATCTGTACTGGTTCTCAGACCTAGGAAGGTTGCTAATACCATCTCTAGATTGCAAACTGCTTGGGGATGGATTCTGTGGTTCATTCCAGAAGCCCAGGATTCAGATATAAAAAGACTCTGGGAAGTCACTTGTCTCTGCCTCCACCAACTTGACAGAACCAGCAGTGTCCTAATGGTTCATGTAATGATGGTTTAGCACCAAGGACAACAGCATCTGGGGGTGCTTACACCTTACACCTACCCAGACAATATGCCCCTGGATGGCTCCCTGTACCCTAAAGGTGTCTAAGACCCAGTTTGATAAAACTTCTCATTAATAATAGCTGAACTTGACAATGCTCCAGACTATCCTAAACAATTTGCATAAATTACCTGGTTGCCTCCTCACAACAATCTAGGAGGTAGATACAAATATTATGCTCATTTTAAAGGTGAGGAAACTGAAGCACAAAGTTTAAGTAACTTTTCCTAGATTACATAGCTATTAATTAATGGATCCAGGATTCAAATCCAGGTGATCTGACTTGAGGCTGTTCTCCACCAATAGGCCATGTGACAAAGATAACGGGAACTGGAATCACGTGGCAGTGTTGGCATGAGACAGATGTCAAGAAAATACAAATATATTTATAATAATTTTAAATATTGTTATTTTAATAAAGCACACATTGAAAACATTTCACAAGGGGTCTCATGAATCCATTTCAGAAACAACACAGCTTAGTGGGGTTTGCAACCTGGAGAGAAGAACAAATTCATTTCAGTGTGACCTGGAGCCTTTGGGCCTAATTGTGGTTCTGATATTTAGTAGCTAGGTGACATTGAGCAGTCACCCTCAATCTCTGTACCTCACTTGATTATTGTGGAGAGTGCAGTAATATTTAAGCTTCCTTCTAGAAATGTTAGACATCGACCCTTTGCTCTTGCCACATGGTCTCTGGTGCCATCATTTTAGGCTGGGGAATGCCATTTTTAAAATTCATTTAAACCATACTTCATTGGATAGAAACAACAGTAAGATGCTGTTACTACCTATCAAATTGTTAACAATTTAAAAATAGGTGATACTCTTTGTTGGCAAGAAAGCAAGGAATCAGAAACTCTGCAATGCTGCTGGTATAGAAGTAAATTAGCCAAAGTAACATTATATATCAATAACCTCAAAATGTACATTTCCATGAAATTTTACTTCTATAAGTTTATCTTAAGAAAGCAACTATGGACAATAATAACAGCACTACTTCTGAAACTACTATTACTACTTCTACAAGATTTCAACTCCAGTGATATTTGTGGCAGCATTGTTTATAATAGCAAAAATACAAACAATTTAAATGCCACAAAATATAAGATTCTTAAATACATTTTGATATGTACATCCAAAATATTAAACCGTAAACATTTGTAGTAGGTGCTGAACTGTGCCAACCAGATCCTGCATCTGCTTAAGACTGCTGCTGGCAGACAACTTTCAGCTGTCAACTCTTTTCAGGAATTGCCTTAACCCAAAAGAGCTGCTTTGCCCAAGGTCATGCCCCCTTCTTGGCCAGCCCAGACCCAATTACTGAATGATGCAAAGGAATGGGGTATAAAGGCCTGGCCCTTCCCCCCAGCTGGAAGCAACTCTGCAGGACCATCTCAGTCCAGCTTATTCCTTCACCAAGTCCTGTTTCTGTCCTTCCCAGTGGTGATTCCCAAGAGCACTTCCTAATGAAACTAATAAGACTCTGCACAGCAATCTCCATCTCAGAATCTGCATCCCAGGAAATTTTATCTGTAGCAATATGGGAATTAAGAAGAAGCCCCATGCATTCTTAAGCGACTTCTTGCTTAAAAAGAAAATGAAAATATGAAAGCATTACATATCAGTTTAGTAGATATGCAATTTGATTATAACATTGCTTAAAGGACACTTTGTAGACTTAAATGAATTTCTTAGAAAACTTGGTACCTGAAAACAAAAATGATCCAAACCTTCAACTCCAAGAGCTAGGAAAAAGAACACAAAATAAATTTCAGTAAAGCCAAGGAGGGCAGTAATAAAGATACAGCAGACATTAATGAACTAGTACCCCAAACCAAACAACACAACTGGACAGTTTTGGTTAAAATCAAAGCCATTTTTGTTGTTAGTATTGTTTTAAAAAACCCAACAAAATAGTCAATCCTTTGGCAGAGTATGAGAGAGAGTGAGAGAGAGAGAAGGGGGAAGAAAGAAAGAAGAAGAGGAGGAGGAGGAGGAGAGAAAGAGAATGAATGGGAAGAGAAACAAGAACCAGTAGCAATATTAGGAATGAAAAAGAAGACATAACTCTAAATATAAAAGATTTTATTGAATTGTGAGAGAATACTATATTCAACTTCATAGCATTACACTTGAAAACCTATTATAGGTGAAAGGGGAAAATTGTGAGAAAATATAAACTATCAAAAGTGATACAAGAATTAGAAAAGCCTGACTAGCCCAATAATTGCAGATGAAATTGAATCAATATTGCAAGGTCGACTTGTCCCACCCCCCTGGTCCAGATAATATTACAGGCAAGTTCTAAAAATCACCAAGAAACAGATAATTCTTCTCTTACGTAAACATTCTAGGGCATAGACAAAGATGTTAAGTTACAATTTATTTTATGAGGCCAGCATTACCTAGATACAAAAACTGAACAAGGAAAGCACAAATAAAGACAAATTATAGATTAACTGTACCTACTAAATTAAGTAAAAGTTCATATAAAATAGTAAATTCAAAAAAAAAATAGTAAATTCCAGTACAGTATTAAAAGAACAATACCTATAGTTTATTCCAGTAAAGCAAGGCTAGGTCAACATTTTAAAACCCATCAATATGCTATATTAACACAATAAGAGAGAAATTCATATGACCATCTTAAAATTAACAAAATTCAACACTCAAATATGATGAAAAACAAAAAACAAAATTAAAAAACCCTCTAGACACATCAGAAGGTCAATGAAACATCCTTTACTTCATAACAGGTATCCACAGCAAGCTTCATACTTAAATGACAAAATACTATAAGTACGACCATTAAAACCAAGGACAAGATAAGAATGTGTGTTATGACCTCTACTATTCAACAGCCTACTAGAGGTCCTAGACAATGCAACTAAATAAGAAGAAGAAATGAGAGGTATACAAATGGGAATAGAAAAGATAAAACTATCACAATTTTAAAATATGATAGTATACCTAGAAAAACCAAGAGAATCAAATAAATATAAATTATTAAGGGATCTCCCTACAAAGTAAATGATATAAAATCAATGTTAAAAAATTAATGGCTTTCTTTGATATTAGCAATAGCCAAATAGGAAATATAGCATAATATAGAAAGACATATTTCAAAATTTTAATGAAAAGTAGAATGTGCCCTGGAATAAACCTAATAATTGATGTGTAAGACCTTTATGGAGAAACCTATAAACATTTATAGAGGAAAATAAAGGGAAACCTGAATAAATGGAGAAATATCTTATTTATGGATAAGTTGGTTCACTTTAGCTCTGGTACTTACTAGCCATGTGACCTTGGGAAATTTTTAAAATCTTTACCTAGCCCTAGTCTTAGTTTCCCCATGTAAAAAGAGAATGGAATTTACTTTTACTAGTCACAGTGCCTGTGATATGTAAAAGGCTTCTCTTTGACTACTCCTTGGTACTACTGGTTTCTGCTGTAAAGAACAATGTGCCCAGAAATCTATATCTGCCAGGAAACAGAAAAGAGTATAAACCCAGGATCCAACAAAGCTGAGTCAGCATCTCATCCATGACGTTTCCTATATTTGTGGTCTTGAGCATGTTATTTATTCTTATGTAATCTTTTGAGCCCAAGTTTCCTCATCTGCAAATGGGAGTAGTGGCATCACCTTATCAAGTAGGATTAAAGATAATGACTATAAACGTCCTGGCATAGTGCGTGGCACACAGGGTTCGGTGGATATTAACTGCTTTTCCTTCTTCCTTAGCAGGCACAGGTAAATGCGCAAATATTCCCCGATACCTTGAGTGCCCTCATAAAATGGAGAAGGGGTTTAAGATGAAGGTATGAATTTAGAGATGAAAAATCTTGGAGTTCAGTTTAAGGAGGAAGATGGGAGGGAAAGAAGATGCTTTTCAGCTGTAAAAGATTAAACAGTATAAATTTTCATCTTTGCCCCTAGAAGCAATTAATGAATAAAAAATCTATGAACTTTGTGGCACCATCTACTTGCAGAGGTTAGGAGTGGCTGAATGCGTGGGCTCGAGGGGGCAGGAGATGGGCACAGAGTTAGTCATTTGGCTGCATGTGTTTGATAAATTACAATCCACTGAGGGACTGGCCTCCCTGGGTGAGTCACTTGGAACCAGGCAAAAATAGGCAACAGAAAGCAGCCACCACTAAAGAAAAAGAAAGAAAAAGTCATTTTATTTGATTGACTGACATTGTTTTGATGAGAGTGTGAAATCACATGCTGAGTTTAGTTTGGTCAGAAAGACACCCTGTTGCTGATGGAATCACGTGCATTTATTCATTCCTCCAACCATTTACTAGGTGTGACTTTTAAATGTATAAATAAATCTACTCTCAAGCTTATCTTCTTCCCACCTCCACCTCCAAAACTAAACAACTAACCTTATGGATGGAAATGTCATACTCCACCTTCCCTGGGCTTGATACATGGGCTTTATTTACCTTCAGTCTCCTTCCCCTCTCCAGAAATCTCAAGACCAAATTAGACACTAATTCACCAAGTTTTGTTTTGTGTTGTCTATCAGCTCTGCCCCTTTCTCTCCATTTCATTCCTTGTAATAGCACCTCCAATTTCTGGGTAACAGCTTTCTGATTGGCCCTAGCATCTGCCTCTGGTCTTCATAACTGCCTCATTGCATTTTAGTCTGCTCTGCGCACGAGCGCTTTACGAAACCGCTAGTTTCAATTACTTTCCAGCTCAAGAACTAAACTGACTATCAGTTTGTGTTCAATTCCTTTTTCAGGCCTTCATGGTCCTTTATGATCGACCTGATCTCTCACTGCTTTTGGGCAAGACAGTGAAGGACTTGGAAATAGGGATGGTGTCGTCATCCACTCTTTCTGCTGACAGTTGGGATTCTGGGATAAAAGAGAAGTGAATGATGTCAATAACTGGCTGTAGATTTCTGGGCCATGATTTACTCAGAAGCTGGAAGGGTGAGTTTATGTATAGTCATGAAGGACTCGTCTCTCATAAGCATGGGGGGCATGTGTTTACCTAGAGGTGACGAGGAAGAGGATCAAAGAGCTGGGATAATATTATGATTGCATCCACCGTGTAGAACTGCTGGTGAAACAAAGACAAACATGAGAAGTGTAGTGCCCGGTGACACGCACACATAATGCATACATAATTACAAAGAATACTAGAAACTATATTTGTGGGCTGACGCATCTACATGGCAGCAGAGCTCTGGGCCAAAAATAGGTTTATGATGGGAATTCATAACTCTAAGGATGGAGCACCTAGAATGTCTCATGAATGCATAGAAAAGGGTAAGGATTACAGGTGATATCATTGTGAGCTTTTTCTACAGGCACTTGGCCACCAGGAGGGCGTGAGGGTGTATTCCTAGCCACTACTATTCTGGCACAGGGAAGTTGGAGCAGTGAAAGTGGTCTTGTGCTGGCTAAACATTTGCAGAAAGCCTCTTGTGGCTAAAAATAGAACATCAGACAAGTCTTTTCATTCCCCTTGTTGACACAGAGTAAAGAATCAACTAGATACACTTCTCTGGTCCTCACTGTGACCAACAGAAAGACCCTGCTTGGTGAAACAGGCAAAAGAGACATCTTAAGACAAAGAAGCTACTCCAACTCAGAGGTCATGATTGTCAAAAAGGAGAAGCCTGGTTGGAATAAATAACCAAGAACTCTTGATTCAGGCAGACATATTTCCAAAAAGTTTTAAAAAAATGATAGTATGAGTTTCTGAAGTGGAGGCAGACTAAAGTTCTCCAAAATGGGGAAGCGTTCAAAAGTAATTCAAATAAAGAGAAAGAAACGGTTCTTTTTAAAAAGAGCCTGCAGGACTAACCTGTAGGTTCATATTTGAAAAGGACATTTAGAAAAAAAGAAAAGAAAGGCACACAACCAAAGAATATATAGGAAGATGGCACAAACTTATACATGAAAATTATACCATGAAAAAAATAGCTCAAAATGATCTGAAAATACTAAGCGGCAAAAAAACCCCACTATGAGCCAAAAAAGTTGGGGGAAGTTTGGGAAGTGGGCTGGTTAATTTTAGAGCAAGAAGAGCAAAGAACAGCTTGGTCTACTGCCTGGGAGTGAAGATAACCAGGAGGACTTCCAGTGGAGGCTCCTGAACCACCTCCATTAATCTTTAAAGAATTTTGGAGAACAACAAAAAAAGCCAAAGTACTGCCTGTCCTTTATACTATCACTTCCTGTCCATATTTGATTTGATTTTCCATAGAATACTCTGCTCATTAATTCTAGCTAATGAATTTTAATTCTGCTATTGTGCTTGAATTTCCTTGCAGTCCTTCCATATTTCATTTATATCTTTGAATACCATGTTTTGTTTTCATCTCAGCCTTATTCTTGTTGTCTTCTGGTTTGTAAAGGCCATGCTTCTTGCCCTCTTATGAGGATTCCAGGCGACTAAAATGTTCTTTTTGGTCCAGCTGGAGTAGCTCGTTTTCATTCTATATGCTAGTCTTTACTTCCTTATTTTGAATTTCCTTAATTCCTATATGCTTTACTCTCTACACATTCTTAAAGAAGGAAGCATTTCATAGACTTGGCGCTTGTCAGCTAACAGGTCTTTAGTCTCGTTCTCACTGAGTGCTGACATCAGCAGTGGCAATGCATATGCAGAGGTCCCAGACCTCCATCAAGCCTTATGAATATATTATCCCACAGTAACTATACTTCTGTTTTATTCTCCTCCTGCTGCCAGAACAATTTTGACTTTTTGAAATGTATCACAATTTTTTTTACGATGGGATCAAAATGTCTCCATATTGCAGAAGCATTTTAATAGATATACATTCTTTCAGCTTTTAAATGTAAAGTCCTGTATATGTCCATTCCATCAAGTTCCTTATAGCCTTAAAATTCTTTATACACTAATTTGCTTTTGTCATTCCCTCTGTTGAAGATTGATAGAAGTATGCAAAAGTCTCCCTCTGAGATTGTTTTGCCAATTTTATTTTATATATTTTGATATTTGTTATTCAGAATAAAATATCCATGAATATTATATATTCTAATGGTATCTTTAAGCCACATATAGCGTTTTTTGTATTAAATTCTACTTTGTTTAATATTAATATTTCCCTTCCTCCTTTCGTTTACATTTTCCTGATACATTTATGCCCTTTCCTTTTTTTACCTCTTTCTGTACCATTTTGTTTAAAATAGCATATATTTAGAATCAATTTTTGCCTGATGCATGGCTCTTTGTCTTTTAATAGAAATGATTAAACCATTCGCACTTAATGTGATAACTTATATGTTTGACCTCACTTCTATCATGTTATTTTATACTTTCTATTTTTGTATTTCCTTTTTTAGTATTTAATCTTGGCTATAATGTTCCAAATCTTCCTCCTAATTTTGAAATGAAGCATGACATTTCTAGCTTGATTTCATCTACTCTTTTGCTTATTTAAAAATGTATTTAAACCTATATTTCTTTCTTTCTTTTTTTTTTTTTTGAGACAGAGTCTCACTTTGTTGTTCAGGCTAGAGTGCCATGGCGTCAGCCTAGCTCACAGCAACCTCAAACTCCTGGGCTCAAGCGATCCTCTTGCCTCAGCCTCCCAACTAGCTGGGAGTACAGATATGTGCCACCATGCCCAGCTAATTTTTTCTATATATTTTTAGCTGTCCAAGTAATTTCTTTCTATTTTCAGTAGAGACGGGGTCTTGCTCTTGCTCAGGCTGGTCTCAAACTCCTGAGCTCAAATGATCCACCCACCTCGGCCTCCCAAAGTGCTAGGATTGCAGGCGTGAGCCACTGAGCCCAGCCTTAAACATATATTTCTTTATGTCAACAAGGAAGCAATATCCAATGTTTCCCATAGTACAAAGTAAGAAATTCAGGACTTCAAGGTTTTTTTCCTTGAGTAGTCTAAGTTTTTAGACACAGATTATTACCATTAAATTTTTCATGCACTTCTTTGTTAAGAATGATGTTTTCTTTTTGTGCTCTACACATTCAGAGAAACTTCTCTTGTAATGAACTATAGAAATAATCCCTGAAAATATAGTCTTAAGAATGATTTTTGGCAGTTGCATTTTTTCAGATCATATTAATAACATTTAAACAGTAAGCCTACGTTTGAGTGGTTTTATTGTTCATCCCACAGCTTTTACATCATATCTTTTCCATTCCCAAATTTTAACGTTCATTAATTTCTCTGTTGACCAGAATATTTTTTAAAAATACACTTTTTAGTAGAGGATTTCAATGGTCTACTTGCTGGGTACTTTTTTGTCTGAGAAAGTCTTTTTTCTTCACGTATTACTGAATACAAAATTCTAGTTTGTAATCTTATTACTTCAAAATTCTATAGCCATATCTCAACTTCCTTCTGATATTTAGTGTTGTAGAATGTCTCAAACTTGCTTATTTATTCTTTGAAAATATAATATTGTTTTTCTGATTTCATACCAATGGACTTATTTATTATTTATAATTATTAATAATTTTCACCAGAATATACTTTTGATTTTCCCTGGTACACATGAACTATTTTGAACTAAAGTTAGGAAAATATTTTTCTATATTTTATTATTACAATATCTTCCATTTCCTCTTTTCCTGAAAAATTGTGCCTTTATAAATTTAATGTGTTCAATTGTATTCTGTCTTTTTCACTTATTATTTCATTTTTTATGTTTTTTTGGTTAGTATTGTGAGAATTTACATTTGTCTTTAGTTTTCTGCATTGTTCCAATGTTCTTACTTCCATTGCATGATTTTGATTCTGCAAAATATTTTTCATTTTAAAGCAAGCTACGTTTCCGAATTTCAGATTTTACCCTTTTGATAGTTCCTGTTATATCATCTTAAATCTCTACAAATATAACTTGGAGCTAAAAAGTTGTGTCTTTTATTTAGTGTCTATTGTACAGGGAAGGATTAGCTTTGCAGCTTTGTATGTCCCCCTTGTTTTGAACCCCTGGATCCTGTTTTCATGAGCTCCACCATGTGTTGACTGAGAGTGAGTCCCAGGCCCTGGCAAAAGACACGTCTGAGGAGGCACTTCGTGTGTTTGATTGAGATGATGTGATTGAAATGTGTTCCCTATAACCTGCCTACCTAGAACTCCTGTAGCCCCTGCCACTTTTTCAGAGTATTTTTTAAAATGGTGGCAAAATATACGTAACATCGAAGTTATTTAACCATTTTTAAGTATATAGTTCAGTGGCATTAAATGCATTTACATTGTTGTGTAACCATCACCACCATCCATTCACAGAAATTTTTCATGTTGCAAAACTAAAACTCTGTCGCATTCAATATAACTACCCATTCTTTCCCCATACCACACCCTGGCAACTACCATTCTACTTCATATCGCTACGAATTTGACTACCGTAAGTATCTCATATGAGTGCACTCTTACAGTATTTGTCCTTTTGTGACTGGATTATTTCACTCAGTATATTGTTTTCTAGGTTTATTCATGTTACAGTATGTGTCAGAATTCCATTCATTTTTAAAGACAATAATATTCCATTGTATGCATCTACCACATTTTGTTTATCCAGTCATCTATCAATAGATACTTGGGTTGCTTCCACCTTTTGGCTATTGTGAATAGCCAAAAGGCTATTTGTACATGGATGTACAAATATCTCTTCGTGTCCCTGCTTTCAACTCTTTTGGATATATACCCAGAAGTACAATTACTAGATCATATGATAATTCTATTTTTAATTTTTTGAGGCCCCACAATACTGTTTTCCATAGTGGTTGCACCAGCAATGTACAAGGGTTCAAATTTCTCTACATCCCTGCCAACATTCATTATTTTCTGTTCTTTTTTTGGTAACAGCTATCCTAATAGGTGTGAAGTGGTATCTGATTGTGGTTTTGATTTACATTTCCCTGATGATTAGTGATGGTGAGCTTCTTTTCATGTGCTTATTGGCTATTTGTATATCTTCTTTGAAGAAATGTCTTTCAAGTCCTTTGCCTATTTTTGAATCAGGTTGTTTCGTTTTTTTGTTGTTGAGTTTTAGGAGTTCTTTATATATTCTGGATTGTAATTCCTTATCAGATATGTGATTTGCAAATATTGTCTCCTAGTCCATGCAGCCACCCTGTCACTTTAACTTTAGAGATACTAGTGGAATTCTAGGAGTCTCTAGGCCAACTTTTCCTTCCACTCTGAGGATTTATGGTTTGGTAGGCTTTTCCCTGAAGTCACTCTTGTGTATACCCTTTTTATTATGCAATGTTGTCAAAATTTCTGACATGTGTATTATATTGGTGCCCTTTTCTGTTTGTTAGAACTATAATAAATATCTCCAAGTATTTATATACTAATTTGCTATTTTAATAAACATTGAGGACATGGGAGTTAAATGTATATGCTTCATTTCTTATTTTTAAGACCATATTTCTCAAAGATCATATCTCTGCACCATGCTCACCCTAAGTACTAGTTTAAAATGCTGGGTCTGAGGCCCATCCACACCTCTGACTCAGAATCTCTGAGCAGATAGCCTTAGAATCCATATTTCATTACAAAAAATCTCCAGGAAGTTCTATTGCAAAAGAAAATTTGAGTGCTGCTGGGTTGAGGGGTGACTTGTGAGTACTTAGAAGAGAAAGCAATGATCCCAAGGTTCACTAAGAAGAAGTCATAGCAGGTGATTCTTATATCTTCTTGACAAGTACCTGAGTTATGTGACTCAGCAGAGAGATGTGGTAGACAGTGGTTGTAAGTGCAGGATATTTGACAAAGTTTTTCATGAGCCTTATGGCAAGAGGGAGAAAAACTGTTGAATGCAAAGGCAGGGATAATGTGCCAGCAAGACCACAGCTGGCACACAGATCCAGTTCAGGTTCTGACACTTTGACATGGTTTCTAGAGAAATTGTAACACACACATAGGAGGGAGTTGCCATAGGAGCTAAGGAATTAAAACTCTGTAATTTGAGGAATGACTTAAAGAATGTTTTTTAGCAATTGTTTTTAACTCTTCTGAACATTGGTGTAGTTGGTGCCACTGCCACTAGGAGATCTTTAAAAAAATAGTCAGGCCCAGGCCCCGACCCCAGCCCGATTAAATCAGGAGTGGAAGTGGGATACTAGAGTTGGTATTTTTTCAAAGCTCCCCAGGTGATTTAAATGTTTAAGCAGAGTTGAGAATGACTGGCCTAGAGAGAAGAAGCATGTTTACAAATCTGTGAAACTCTAGTGTGGAAGAGCAATACGAGTGTCTCTGTATAACCCTCCACTCTTGACCATTCATCCGGCAGAAGTGGACATTGGTCTAGCTGAGCCAGCACCTGGCTGGCAATTGGCACAGCTCAGCTGTCAAGCCCAGACTCACGATGCCGTGAGATGCTTTCTTCCCTTATTAGAGAGGCATGGGTTTCCTTGACATAGATCTTTCAGGTGCTGACAACATATGTATCAAGATAAATGAAAATTGACTCTCCTGTGATCTCATGAGTCTTCACAGTTTCACCCACCACTTGCACTGAGGATTACCTAATCTGGGCCTCCAGCCATAGAGCTCATCGATCCCATTCCATTTCCATCTGGATCTCTCCCTGAAACCTCAAAGTTAACGTGCCCCGAACTGAACTCATTATCTAACCCCACTCCTGCTCTTATTCCTTGATTCTCTTGGCTGATGAAACCACTATCCTCCCAGGTGCACAAGGTAGGAGCCTGGGAGCCACCGTCGGTTCCTCTGCCCCCTCAGTCCCCGCACATCCACTCGATTGCAAGTTCTGTCCTGATTCCGTGCCGCCCTCTGCCTCTACTGCCATTGCTTCAGCCCTCATATCCCCTCAACTCCCACAAAAGTCTCCCAGGCTGCTCCCATCTTCCCTTGTCCCAACACTGCTGCCTAAGGGACGGCTCTGATGTTAAAATCTGACCCCATCAGTCCCCACTTATGACTTTACCACCATCTACAAGAAGAAATCTACACTCTCTAATGTGACAAACAAGACCCTCCATGGCCCAGCTCCTGCCCATGCTTCCAGACTCATCTTCCACCACTTCCTAATTCACAGTTTCTGTTCCAGCAGCAGTGACTGTAGATGACAAGAACTGCCTCTGAGCCTTTGCTTACACTGTTCCCTCTAGCTAGAATGTATTACCCATACTCCTTCACTTAACTTCTATGCAAACTTTACATTTCATTCAAGCCCATCTATTCCAGAGATGACCTCCTTGGTCCAATCCCCTCCCAGGCTAGAAAGGCGACCCTCCCCTGACTCTCATGTAAAGATAATGCTATATCATACCTGTTTCTCATTTAGTTCCACCCAGTTCCTGGAAACCCAGTTGGTCCTATCCCCAGAAACTAGTCCTATGACTAGTATAGAGTGGGTGCTCAATACATATTTGCTGATTTAATATTGATTAAATGATTGAGTCTCCTCAGGAGTGCATTTGCCATGATTTGCATGATTTAGGGATTAGGAACACTGTGGGCTTTTAGGCACAGCATGATTTTCCCAGCCTATAGGAACATATGGCTACTGGATTCCTAATAGTTGGGAAAGATTACTTTTTTGTCACCCAACACCTGCTGCATATGCTGGCATGAGAAAAGGGAAGAGACTGACTTCCACCAGTGGGTGTCCTTGTCAGGATCTGGGGATCGGGGCATCCTTGTTGATGAGACTTAAGAAGGGGAATGTGGCGGACTGGATAAAAGCATCCATTTTGTGTGGCTCTCAAGGATTCTGGAAGGGACACCCTAGCCCTGGGAGATGGAGAGAGTTTTCTCTAGCTTATTTAACCAAAAGGCTGGGGCATGGAGGCAGCTGTGGGCCACTGTTCCCAGAGCAGAGGGGTGGAGAAATGCAGCAGGGAATGGAAACATTGAGGCCAAAACATTTCAAGCATTTTAGCATTTAAGGATCAAAGTGGCCTCACTGACCTCTGGCCACTTGGAACTTTCACACCAGATCAGCATCAGGAAAGTGAAAACTCTGTTCCTGTATAGATGACACTGTGTATGCCCAAAAAGAGGAGAAAACTGCCCATGCAGACCACACAGAAAGGAGTAATGGGCCCAAATGGCTAGCTGGGCAGGTTTTATCAGCTGCCATGCAGCCACTGAATTTTTCTCTTTCATCCCTTTTCTTGCTACAGTAGTCTTTTCTAGATCCCACAGCCTTCATTTTGGTGTCATTCCACTACTGAAATGGGGCTAGTGACAGCCACGCTGCCTGCCTCACATGCCTGTGATTGGAACCAGGAGATATCATGGATGTAAAGACATTGCATCTTCTGAGTGTGGTACACATATAAAGGTTGGTTATTATTATATTACTGCCATTTTTCTCATAAAAATATTTTCTTACTCGAGCCTCTTCTCTCTGTGCCCCATCCTGCCTTGGGGACCTTTTGGCTCCATTTCCTACCTGGAAATTGAGAGTCCTTTCCCCTTTCACATCATAATCCCAGGGAAGAATCTTTAATTTTCACTGAAGCATCACCAACATAAGAGGCTAATTCCAAGAAGAGAAATGGTTATTTTTTCATGAAAGAAAGCCTTAAGCTTCTTCTGAAAAGAAGGTGTTATGCCTTGGAGAAAGCACTGGTCAGGAGTGGGGAGACCTTGGTTCCTGTTCTGGCAGCATAACACCAGGAAGGGCAGGTCTCCTTTTGGATGGAGGGGGTTCCTTATTTTTTAGGATGAAGGTCTTGGACCAGATGCTCTCTCAGCTCCTTCCTTGATTTCATTTTTTATGATGCTAGAAACTTTTTGGTCTGCCCCAAATTAATATATGTCTCTTATCCTAATAGAATAACATCCCAGGGTGCTGAGACAATATGCAATTGAGGTAACTGCATGCTCCTTAATCTTCCCAGAATCAGATATTAAGGAAGACACTATCATCACCATTATCATCCAAACCACCATTACCACCACTGCCACCCCTCCACCATAATCACTTGCACCATCCCTACCCCTACCGCCCCCAATCCCACCATCTTCACCACCACCACCATCATCACCACTACCACTGCCACCACCATCATTACCTCCACCACCCCACCACCACCATTAACACCATCACCACCATTACCATCACTACCATCACCACCACCACCACCATAACCACCATTACCACCCCCACTACCACCATCATCACCACCAACACCATAACCACCATTACCACCCCCACTACCACCATCATCACCACCACCACCACTGCCACCACCATCACTGCCACAATCACCACTACCACCCCTAACATTGCCACCACCACCATCACCACTACCATCAATACCACCACAAT